>KZ308733.1:195797-357150 GCA_000376725.2 Ladona fulva
TATATATATATATATATATTACATTGATTCGATCGACCTCTGCTTTTTATATTGCCCTAGAGCTTTAAGGTGCTTCGAGAACGAAAATTGAATTTAAAAAAGTGTGTTTGCCAATAAAAGGAAGCAAGTTATACCTGCTATACAGCTGGAATTGACACTTTATCTGGCTACTGATGAAGCTAGTCCCGTGGACTCCCGGATAACCAAGAGGGCATTCTGTTCACCTTTGGTGAAAGGGGTCCCGGGCTCGAGAGTTATGTCGGGGTCCATATGTCGTCTGAAAATATGTCACTGTTAAAAAATCCTCTATCAAATCCATAATCTTTTAACTTTTGCAATTTAAATCATGCACCATTGAGAGACCTTCATAATTCTTTAATCAAACAAAATATCCCAAGAAAAAATATGCTACTTGAATTGAGAATTAAGTGTCGGGCTAGGTCACCATCCCACATATGCTTATAAAATCGCGAAATAATTTTGATAATTTTTATTAACATTAATATAGTATAATTAAATAATCAAAATGATTCATAGCTCCCGAAATTCCACTAAAAATAACTCGTTAACTGATAATCGATTCTAATTAAAATTGGAGAATTGTTTTGGGTCTATCCCGTAGTTTTCCACATTTACTCCTAAATTTGAACAAATTCATACAACATTCATACTACTGTCGATTTTTAAAATGAAATTCCTCGAGTTCAGAGTTCAATAAAACCAACCAATGAAATCTACTGAACAACTACATACGCCAAATTTTACCATGTTTAATCCTGCGTTTAATCATTTAATACAATTTTTTGTGTTTTTATCTGGTGGGTATATTATGACATTAGTCTGACTTTTTATTGGGATACGGAAGTGAACGAAACTTTCTTATTTGAGTTAAGAATTAGCATTTCAATTTGATAAGAAAAGTTCGTGTCTATTGGACTAACACTTTTGGAACAATGAAGTTTCAAATTCAAAGGAAAAAGGGGCACATTTCATTCTGCGATAAAATACCAACGAGATGAAAACTTATTTTTTCTTTGTACAGTCCAAAGAATCCGCAAGAATCATAATAATATATGATGTAACTTATACATCTGTGGAATTCATAGTTCAGTTTCCATTCAAATCCAAACTAGACTATGTATAATAAAACTTCCTCCATAAGGCTCAGACAGGATTTATGCAGTCGGCACGTGGTGTAGAATGTAACAACCAAGAAAGAAATACTATCAAACTGTTTACTCCTGTCACACAGTTACGTAGGAAAGCAAGTATTTTCTGAGCGATTTGTACTCGAATTTACCTCAATAATTTTATTTTAATTCCTTAATAGCCCTTTCTTGGCAGAAATAGCTTTAATTTATCTAAAAAAACTGTCACTGAAATTAATAACTACGTATTTATTTATTGATCACTTTAGAGATAAAAACAAGGCGTTTGCAGTACGTATAATCGGTGTAAAAAATATTTCCGCTTGAAAAATAAAATTCTCTAAGAATAATTTTCCACATGACTATAGAGAAACAAATGGGTAATGCCTTTGGTGGTCAATTCATACAGCAGTACCAAAGGACTGAAAACGTAAACAAATTTGCTCCATTGACTAAGCGGCGGACAAACAGCCTAATGCCGTGACTTGCACGATTGCGATACAATAGAGAATGATTGCTCCTTGAGCCGTGACCAACGACACGTTTATCCGCCGTTACTACGGAATTATCGCTTCAGAGAATTCGAGGAATTTCGAAGTCGCTCCTGTCACTTGTGTGACGCCACCTCGGCGCCTTTGTAACCGTTCACAGCAAGATGTATTCTCTAGTTACTCATTGCTGTCCTTCAACTCGTTAATCTTAACAAACCGCGAAGTACTCTCCAAGGAATCGCCGTTGCTATAATGCGGGTTGCTGCCAACTAGAAGGAAAATGCATTTTCCGTCGCTGACCATTACGTTCACTTTTTCGAAATAGCTCTCTCCGAATTGCAAAAGAGTTTTATCAACGTCTTTAGAAACAGCGTAGCGGTATGTTGTGATACTCAAATGCTTAAGCACGCAGGGTGGGAATTTTAGAAGATAGAAGATTTAAACAAAGACTTTTTTACTTATTAAGTTCAGAGGAGGTTAATTCTTAGAAGATGTAGCTGATATTATGCGTCCTCCCTACATAGGCCGTTCTGACTCTGTGAAAAAATCAGAGAAACAGATGCAAGAACTAGTTTTAAAAGTTAAGACAATGCTGGATGGAAGGGTGAAAGGGGTAAGGATTATAGTAAGGGAAGAATTAGAATCGCGTTTGCTAAAAGAATTAAAGGTCTATTACTCCAGGAACCGTTTCGCCAGCGGTTGGCTCCTATCCTCCAATCTGGAAACAAGGGAAAGGAAACGGATTAACCAGCATTCTATTTCTTCTTCTAGAATCATACAATGCACATATCAATAGCAATGCTGTCATCTACAGAGGAAGAAGAATAGTGATACATCTTCTTCTGCATTTGAGTACGGTTTTCTTCTTCCTCTCATGATGATAGCAATGCTATTGAAATACATGTTGATACACTGGTTAAACGACTCTTGGATTGTTTTAAACCTGTAAGCAATAATTATAGTTAAATATCAACATGGGTTGAACCGCGAGAGGTAAGCGTTGGCAATCTTTAAAGCCAAGAATTGTGAGGGAATGAAACTAACTGGCAGAGGGGATAGGAAGCCTGTTAAAAACCAATCCTCTGATATACCTTGATGAATATGGGTTGCGAATACTCAAGATACCATCGGAAACTATCAAAAACAAAATTCATAGAAAAACGGAGACTTCGTGCGAATAAAAACACCTTTAAGTATACATTTTAAATCGATCCCTTTAACTGGTTCTACCTACTTGTACAAATCAAGAAATGTCAAACAGAAAAAATAAGAAACAGTCAAAGCTGCAACGGCCTTTGCAGATCCAGTCAGACATTGTGTTGCGATTTACACCTAGTCAGCGCGATTCTCACGCTATCTACAAGTTTTCTTGACATAATCAGTCATCTACAACTAAATGTTCCGATCCACGTCATCTCGACTGTTATGAGGATACGTACTTGGATCGAAGCTATCCTATGAATGACTCTTGGAAAATTTGCGATTCTGAATTCTTTTTAGGGAAAGTCTATGGGGAAAAAAAACAGAGCGCGGCTATATATGTATCTCGCTAATCTTACAAACAGATATGATTCATTTACCGATATTCGGTATAAAGCAACTTAGAATTTTGCATATTTATTCATAAATTTATAATAGAAAGATATTTTGGAGGATTATAACAAAAATTCGATACATAAAAAAATCAGAAGTTTTACTGCTAAAAGTGCTTCGTCAGCTGAGGTCATTTCGCACGTAGGCTCCCTCCGGGAATCGAACCGGGGACCGCCCGAAGTCGAACGCGTTATGGTTATGACTTGGCTGTTTAGAGGCCCTGAAATATTTCGGTGATTAGAAATCATTCAGGCGGATAATGACCACCTTAATTCGCTAAAATTCCTCCTTAGATTTGTAAATATGTAATGAGAGAATTTGTGAAGTGATGAAGAGGACTTAATTGCAACAGTTGCTGATCAAATTATTTTTAGACAGAGTTACTTAAGTTTCAACTTTCATGCGCTTGCTTCGATCGGAAATTTTAACACGTATAATTACAATTTTACGTGCATAAATTAAGAAAATAAAATCACTGACGCGATTAAAATAATAATATTTCATTTTATTTCGCGTTTTATTAAATGCAATCATTTATCTTCCGTTTTATTTATTTAAATCTATAAATTCATCAAAATCGTCATCCATTTAAAGGCGGTCCCTTGTCGTTCTCAACCAATTTTTCCTATCCTTAGCCAATTCATTCATTTCCTGGAATCTACTGCAATGCATCCTGTTCATAACATCTTGTAGTATGGGTAATCTGGGCCTACCTCTCGTTCTCTTGCCCAAATTTTTTCCTTCGAAAATGTAATTCAATAACTCGCTGTGTCTTATTAGGTGTCCAATAAGTTTCGTTTTTCTCTTTTCAATTGTTTCTAATAGAGCTCTTCTTTCTCTTACTTCATTCAACACTTGCTCACTTGATTTTCTTTGGGTTCAACTGATTTTAGTGATTTTTCTCCAAATTCACATTTCAGCAGCAAGTATTTTATCTTTTTATTTTTACCCTACAGTCCAATCTCTCGCAACCCTAAGTTAAAAGACTCCATATTAACATTTTGACAAATCTTTTCCTTGCATCCATGGAGAGGTGGTTGTTTGTTCGTAAATGTTTGTTTTTTTTTTTTTTTTTTTGAAACGCTTGATTTGTCTGAGATACTCTTCTTCTTTAACATCAACTACACTCTTGTTGAAAGTTGAAAATTAAATCAATACATTTGGTAAAATTGATGAAAATTGGAATCGATACGTGAACGCAAAACAGTTTGGAGTATTTTACAAATAAGTGTGGAAGAATAACGTAGAATAAAATATTAGAACAACATTCGTAGTATTTTATCTCGTTACGTACATTACAGACATTCCTAGCAGGCCTATTTTTATCCTGATGCCCTCTTTCTCGAGGGCATCCTCCTTGAGACGTACCGCACCCGTTTAGAGCGCGGGGTAAACATACGAGCATCGAATTTCGGCCGGCGTTCCGCTTACGGGCCCAGATCGCAGATAGCGTACACTGCGGTGAGTTAGGAACTTGTGCTTGGGCCGAATTTACGATTCCCAAAACACTTTACGCCTCCTCGTGGCATCCGGTGCAATCCCAACTCCTTTTTTCCGCCATTTATAAGACCGCGAATATTTCTGCCGACCGCCAGAACGCTTACTTAAGCCCCATACAACTTCCCAATCTTTCCATCTTTCCCGCCAAATAATTCCATCCCTCCGTTCGCCATCTCAGCAACTCCATCCTCAGAGTCCCACCTTATCCCTCCGCATCGCAATTCGCCGACTTCGCTCTTTCGCCTAATCCATTGTCTTCATTACAGCTCGTTCCTTGTGCAAACTCATTCATTACTATCTCTTCCTCTCCATCTTCACGTCCCTTTACAGTCGATTTCTCCCTCTGTTTCGATTCAGGCGAGCTGCAACCATCGCGCACAATCACATCACAATCTCGTGAAACAAAAATCCTCCTTGTCGCGGCTGATACAAGGGGTGACAATTATGGTATTTGGTTTACCATTATCAATATTATTATTAATTATTAGAATTATATTCGGGATTGCAATGGGGTTGGTGCCGGGCCTGGTGGCAGTTAGTGATCTCGAAGAACAGTTTGAACTCAAGCGAAAATATGACCCTAATTCACTTAAGGGTAGTCTTAACATACGTATCGTTTTGACCTATACTGTCCTGGTTGTAATGCATGGTCCCGGTCAATTAATATGTTTTATCGATTATATGTTTCGAAGGAATATGTCCGAGAGAGCATAAATGGAAGATTTCAGTGAGAAAAATTATTTAAACGGAAGTATTTGTGCAATTTGTGACGCTGCACAGACTTAGGGCCAGTATTATACTGTATACTTAAAACGGACTTTGATTAATATTCTCTTTAGGCCCCTGTATAACATCATTTTGTTAGAGTTAGGGGTGATTAGGGTTAAGGTGAAGATCAATATAATGCAGGAAAATGGGTAAGGGTCTTCCCTCTACCTCTAACAAAACAGTGTAATACTGGGCCCTAGAGTGAACATTAGTTAAATTCCATTTTAAGGAAACATTATAATATCGGGCCTTGGATTGTCTAATTTGTGCATAGAATTAACACATAATAAATTTCAACCAACGTTTCGGTTTTGCCCCGGTTTTACTCGATTCGCAATTCAACGAGTCCCGGTTCCTACCAGAGTATGATAAAAGTAGTTAAAGGTATGAACTTTAGGATTACATTCAATTTCAAAAAGGTTAAGAAACATTAAAACTCCGCAACCAAAAGTCTTTATCCAATAAAGAGAAGATTTTTCAAATCACATTCTATTTCAAAAACATTTAACTCCATAACGTTAGGAAATAATAAAGTTGTAGTATTAATAAAAGTGCTTCGACCACTTAGGTCATTTAATAAATGCGGTTCCACACCGAAAATCGACCCCGGCATCACGTTTTCTTCCAAAGATGAACGTGCAACTTACTTGGCTATCCGAGAGACAAGGAGATATTTTTGTTTCGTACTTTTAGACAACAGTATTATCGCGTTCTAATCATAGATTGTCAAATTTCTAAAACTTGAAAGGTTTAAAACTAATAGAAGTTTCAGCTATATTTATATGATTTAATATAGGGACGAGAAAACTTTCGTTAGCTATAAACTCAGGCCTTAATATATAATTCTTTTAAAATAGTATAATTCAGATATTTGTGCAAACTTTCTTTTAATTCGCAAGTGAACTGCGTTTTCTACATGAAATATGAACTGCGTTCATTTTTCATCTAGAGAACGTTATCCATTTCTCTGCGGCGAATAGTGCTGTAATACCTAACTGTTGAAAGGAAAATTATTGTGGCACCATTTAAAGGAAGAAAACCTGCAATATAACGCAAGTTATCGCTTAAAATACTGCTAATAATATTCAATATTACTTTATAGAAACTTGATGTAATTAATATAAAATTTGCATCTGAATGTGATACACTACTAAAGTAGCCCCTTGTCTGAAATTACACCAAAGATATTTCTATTTTCCGGTTAAATGCAACAAATTTCTATCCAAAATGATCTTCATAGAATCCAGTGTCTGAATGTAGTTTTCCTCTCTAATAACAAAAATTGAATCAGGGACAATCTTTTTCGCAGAATCCGATAATAAAAGTGGAGTTTGTAACACTAGGGTGCACCTGAATTCGATTATAGACGGGTTTTTGCCAATCTAGAATGTTATTTTCCTCTTTCCTGTGAATTTAACCTGGAAATAAAAAACCCAGAAAATTATGGAAGCCACTCTTAAACTCACGACACACTAAAAATTCAGGACCGATTTACAGTGTTTATTTTCACGCGAATAATAGGGGTGGACTATATTGGATTTATACTTCTGAGAATTCCTCCCTTTTTCGTTTTGTTCCGCTTATTGACTCCTTATAAATTGGAATGCCACTAAAATATCAGAGAAAAATATGTCACGCGAGAGGCATTTCTTTCCATCGTCAAAATTGGTTTTATTTTAAGAGTGAACTGTGGTTCGGATCGATTTTTCCATAGCAAAATTATTATTTCTCGGAATGACGATGATCTGAATCATTTCTACGTGTATCTAACTATATATTATTATTATTATGTATTAATCACGTTAAAAACTGAGCTACACCAATGGTTAACACCGATAATAACGTTACCTATGTATTCCATTCCAGAACGGAATCCAGATCCGGATTCCAGAACGGAATCTTACTAAGATGGAATTATTTTCAATAGAAGATAAAAGGAAGAAAATGGAAAATTTCTTCGGTAGATACCTACATATTNGACGATGATCTGAATCATTTCTACGTGTATCTAACTATATATTATTATTATTATGTATTAATCACGTTAAAAACTGAGCTACACCAATGGTTAACACCGATAATAACGTTACCTATGTATTCCATTCCAGAACGGAATCCAGATCCGGATTCCAGAACGGAATCTTACTAAGATGGAATTATTTTCAATAGAAGATAAAAGGAAGAAAATGGAAAATTTCTTCGGTAGATACCTACATATTTACAAAACAAGCCTTTACGTAAGCTTCTTATGTTTATTCTTTAAGGGTGTTTTCAGGTAAATAATTCCATTCCATACCAATTATAGTAATGGGTGAACACTATACAAAACCTTTTAGGTGGATCTGCATGAATTTTGTAATTACCATCGACTTTCCGATGTTTAACCCGTCTTGGATCTCCCTTCAGTTTACTTATTTTTGCCAGGTGTAAACCTGTCTCTCTACTTTCCTTCTAGATTCCAATAAACATTGACCCAGTTCTTTATTAATTTCAGTATCATTATTGCATTCTTCTTAATGTTCTAATACATGTGAGGATGTCGTACACTGGATCTTTTATTCCTTCCTTACGTTAGGCAGTTTGCCTGTCCTTTCTTCATCACGCCGCCTGTTATACTTATTTCGTGGTATCTTTCCTGATTCCAGTATTTAAAATGATTCGAGTCCCAGACTCAAAGATACATTTTAAAACATTCGGCCTTTAAACTTGCCATACCATTACAGCTAATATATCCTACCCCGCGATCAAATACTTTTTGGATTCCTTCCAGATCGCTGTTCAATTCTGGAACTCCCTACCCGACCGTATCAAACATTCTAGGTCGGTGCGAGTATTTAAAGAAAAAGTATTTAATCATATTTTAACTGCAAATGTTTAAAAAAAGGTTAAAAAAAATAGTTTTGTTTGCTATTTCATACTCATGTTTATTTCTCCTTCTGTATTTCATATTGATGCCTATTGCTGCTGAGCAATTTTTGTATTTTTTCTATTATCTTTGTATTTTTAATTCGGGATTGCAATGGGGTTGGTGCCGGGCCTGGTGGCAGTTAGTGATCTCGAAGAACAGTTTGAACTCAAGCGAAAATATGACCCTAATTCACTTAAGGGTAGTCTTAACATACGTATCGTTTTGACCTATACTGTCCTGGTTGTAATGCATGGNTGTGAAGAGTGCACAATTCTCGTAAACCTCCGTCACGGCTGTGCCTAAGTGAGACGCCAAACCATACGTCTCGCGATTCCTCCGCTAACGAGCTCCCGGACGGGCAGCAATCGCACCATCTCTCCCACGCTTTGATCGCAACGGCCCACTTGGCCGACAACGCGATGCACACCTCGTTATTGAGACTACGATTCGATAATCCGCGCTCCGGCAACGCGCGGGGTATGACCATCTACGCGACGATCGGCCTCAAAGCAAAAGGGGCTCTGCTGTGGAGGGGAGACGCAGTTTGGCCCTGGTGGAGGAGGAAGGGTCGCAGGATAGGAATCGGTGGACGGAGGAGACCACGGACGCGTGACCAATTAATTCTTCGAAGGGTGTTCGGTTACCGGTGGACTAATTGAGCAGCCGTTTGAAAAATGCAGCCTCCTTCTTTCCAGACGCTGACGTATATTTCGAGTGGGAAGATGCGTCTGCCTGCGTCTGAAATACAGTGATGACAGTAATGGTCTTCGTATAATACGAGAAGACGATCGTTATTCTGTGAATGGAAGTTGCAAATTCAAAACATTTACAATTTCAATGACTGATGTTCTGCGTCTTCGTTTAAGAGTATTCCATCTTTTACAGAGTTATGTAAAATTACCGTGTATACTCGTGTATTGGTCTACCTCCCGAATTTTTACTTAACATTTCCGTTTCTGACGTATCTCTCGTGTAAGTCAACCCTAATTCTTTTCGTAAATATTAAATACTACAAAGCTACTTCTAGTAGATCTATACTATAGATCTATATATCAATATAACGTGTGGACTTTTAAAACAGTATATTTTCAAGCGATGAGGACTAAAAAATATAATTTAACATTTTTAACAATAGCCACGAGATGTGTAAGTTAACAATTATTTCGTATAAGTGAAGATGCAAGACGTTATGACAATATTTTTGCAAGCTTCAGATGCTATGAATTTGGACAGATCCGATCTCTCGATCTTTTTCACTTGTATCGTCAATATATTGATTTTTTCTGCTCCATGGGAAGATCCCAGAGCAAATTAAAAATTATTATTATTACCATACCAATTGTGAAAATTCTTATATAACGATGTTTCTCAACCAACCTTCATTATTCATTTTTATTTTGTAATCAATTTGGCATCACTTCTGCCACCATATCATGCTGAATGTATTATTTTTCATTTGTCTTTTGGTACAGGATATGAAAATCTTTCATTTATTTATCTCATACACTTCTCAGTTTTCCTCATGACTGTGGTCAAATAAAAGCTACTGAGGTATGAGTAATGTTAAATAGTGGCATTCTGAATTTTCGCTGCCACGAAAAATGTCATTTGTAGAGTCATTGCGCTTCACTTACTTGTAGCATTCTGTCACAGTGAAGAAAGCAAGAACAAATTACCTCACTCCTCACTTTGCGTAGTCACCTCAGCCCACATCTCTAAAGCTTTTTGCAGCTTATGGCGGAAGGGATGAGGTTCAATCAGCCTTTAGGCTGACGGCTGTACAGACAGACGGTCTACTATAACATTCTAATGAAAAACGCACGGAGGAAAGTCAAGGTTATATCCCTCATAGCTGGCAGTGAAAAAAGAAATACATCAGTAACGTGTGATTCTTTCATCTTCGATTTAACGGAATGAATATGGCGAGGAAAGTTAATTAAAATCAGAATTAAGGACCTTCCCACCTCATCAGCCAGCTGCTCCCACGGACATCCATTCCGCGGAGGTCGACCCATCGATTCCTCACGAATACGAATCCATCAGTAGCAGCGCCTCCTATTCCTAATCTTTCTTGTGATACGGAAGCGTTCTCTTTTCATTACCACCTAACGATTCGACCGCAAATTTCTGTGCTTAGCTCCCACATGATCTCCCTCTTCCATCAAATCCCACCCTCTGGACCGACCATCCCTTCATCCCTTAAGCCATTCCGCTCCCTCCTCGTGTCTTTTGTTCTGCACCTACCATTGTCTTTGGCTTCGCCTGATTTGTGATCAACGTAAATTGCATCTAACAATTACCTGGAGTATGAGCTGAAATTGCAATTGGAGATAATAAATAACACACTGTTACTTAAAATAGGATAAAAAGCTTATTTCCACTCATATTTTTTTGCCTTTTGCCCTTCGAGTTCTTTGCTGTGGTCAACCAATATAATCAATAACCAATTTTTTTTAATTCAGAATTCTTCCCCTACCCTACGTTTACATATACGAATTATTATTCTACGTACATTTAAATAAAAACTTATTTGTAAACAGAAAATCACAGCGCCACTATGACACTAGAAGAAATTACGAGTTATTATATTCATCGCCTGAGTCTATATGAAAGAACTGCCTATTAAATGGGCATGAAATTATAAAATAAAATCCGAAAAAGGTCTTTGCAAAAATATGGTAAAAATGAACAGAGATTCCAGGAAAATTTAAACGAAATGTCACTAAGGAAATGTTACTACTCGGTGGATGGGTTTCTATTGGATATAGATATATCTTGCTAGGTTTGAGGAGAGGTCGTTCTACACAAAGGGAATAAATCTTTGTAATATTTTATATTCTCTAGCACCTTTGAAAATTCAGTGTAATAATCTACTGTGTAAACAACGGCTTGATATGAAGATGTGTAATTTCACATTAAGTAACGTAGGGAATGTAAGTTATGTAATACAATTTAATTCATGTAAAGTAACTCGTCATGACTCAGTTTAATACTGTAGTCAAAGGAAAGAGGAATGACAGTGTTTTGTTCTTTCTCACATTTTGTTTGATTTGAAACACATTATACACTTCAGGTTTTTGGATTTTAAAAAATTATTCGGCATCCATGGCTTGGACAGTGAGCAAGGGAGGTAATGTATTCAGGATGTAGAAATCCTTAGGGTACCAATTATAGAATGTGGAAAATTGATGGTTGTACATAAAACGCAGAAGTAAATAGCTTCCTTATTTGGGCGAACTGATTTGGTTTATCACTCAACATGCAAACATTTAACATCTCTAGCTGCTAACTTCTCGTAGTAATGCGAAATGCTATATTTAGTCGGAACCAATGGATTAAATGGGATACCCGGTGATGACGTAGTTTTCAGACGATTGAAATACTTGTAAACAAATAAGGATTAAGGAAAGGTAAATTACTAAGCACGGAAGAGCCGCGAGGCTGAATCCCAAGGAATAACAGGTGTGTAAAATTAGCGGCATGACTGGGACTCGAACCCAAGTCTCCCACTTTCCGAGCAGGCATTCTAATATTTCCTTAATCCTTGCGATTTTCTTTGGTGGGTTTACCTCATAAGACCACTTTAGTGAGTTGTGTGTCTCTGTAAGAACCATCTGGCGGCAGTTTGTGTCACTAAATGTGGAGGCTGCTCGCCTTGCAGACAAAGCATTCCGATACAGGCAAAAGCATTTCTAAACAGTGTGGAATGTATGGGGCATGGTAGATCAGTGGTTAAAATGCTTGCCCGGAAAGTGTTCGAGTCCCAGTAATTTACCTTTCCTTAATCCTTATTTGTTTTCCATTATTTCATTCGTCTAAAAACTAAATCAGCGTTGGGTATCTCATGTAATTCATTGGTAGGGACTAAATATAACATATCGCCATTACTACGAGAGCTTAGCAGTAAGAAATGTCAAATGTCGCTACTTTTCACACCTGTTATTCCTTGGCAAACAAATAGCTGCGCCAACGAATGCGACGTTACGTTACAATGATCGATGTAATGTAATTCAAAACAGCCAACAATTAAGATAATATTTTTTTCAGTGCCGCCAGCCGTATTAAATCGTCAATTGTTGCGAATGCATGACATCCGTTGCCAAGCAACCGTATTGCCGCTCTATAGTTATCAGCCAATAATACCAATTGTACAGACGAAGCTTAATGTATTAATTTCAACGCATTCTTCCCTTCTCTAATTCCGATTCCTGTAACTCTCTCCATCATCCATTCTCCTCTCTTTCAATTTTCATTTTCGCTTCCATCCTTCTGTCAATTTCCACCCTCTCTCTTACATTCCACCCTCGTTTTCCTGCTTCCTTTCCCAATCCCATAAACAATCCCCCTCTTCATCAGTCTCCTTCCGCTCCTTTCTGGCCCTCGTTACCCAATCCCTCCCTCACATTAATCCTCCACTCCCTCCGACACAACACAATCTCCACTCCAGAGAGAGAGACTGATACAGGTAAATGTGTCCTTCCTCCACGGCCCCAATTCCCTTTTCTTCCCTTCGCAAGACGTGGGCGTCAATTAGGGACTCAGGACACGACGGTTTGATCTAAGAAACGGGGAATGGGGCGGGGGAAGTAGAGAGTCGGAGGAAGCAGCCGGAGAAAGAGGGATTGAAGAAGATCGGGAAGAGGAGATTGGGAGAGATAAATAAGAATTTCATCTCGAAGGAGAGAATGAGAGAAAAGAGGATAAAGAGAATGAAAAGAGATGGAAGAGATGGACGTTATCGATGGGCTGGAATAAAGACTAATGTCTCTCCATTCATTAATTCCCTCAAGAGAAGCGAGAGGGAATGAAATGAGAAAATATAGAAGAGGAAGACATGAGCGTTTCACTTGGTGCTTAAACTTTTGACAACCAAGCAAAGCCTACGGAGTAATGTGTGAAGTGCCAGCCTCAGACTTTCGGCCGCCCTGAACCGGGAGGTTCCTGCCCTGCCGCTCTTACTGATGGTCTAAGAATCATCTTTTTCCGCGCCAGCGATATTTAAGTCAAACTTTCTATATATATCGCTTATAAATTTTAATTAGATTAATAAATAGTTTTTGGTTCGGTCAGTAGCCCCTTCCCTGACGAATTATTTGTGTAAGTTGGACTTAGAGAAAAGCGTATAATTTTATTTGATAATTTGTATGCTTGTTCTTAACTAAAATGAAGAGGAAGCCTTCTTCCCCTTGGGTAGCTGTTTTACATTACATAACACTTTTTTATTTCCTTGAATTTTAGCCTATTAATGGTATATCCACATGTCAGGTAAAATAACAAACAGATGTACAAATGGAACGCAGATATAAGAGAGCATGTTAGACAATACAATGTTAATTCAATACGCTGGACAGATTAACTGAAATATCTTTTTAGAAGTAAAAAGTGGTAAAAAAGCATAAAATTCTAAATACGAGATATTTCGGGCGCGACTGGATTTGAAACCACTCTCTTTTACGACATATCTCAGAAATTAATAGCTATCTTTTTAGAATGTCGATTGAAAAAATATAAAAACTTGTTTCAAATGTCTTCGAAACATCGCTTTTTTCCCTATTCCCTTAACATAAAGCTTGGAAAATTCTAATTTACCTATCTGGTATGAATTGATCACCTTTTTGGATTGTAAGAAGCTTCTCTTTTTTAGAATATAATAGCATAAGTGTTTAATTTTGAGGTATTTATTAGTTTAAAAAGAGGTGCGTCAATTAAGATTCAAACGGAATTGAGCGGCTTACCTCTAGAGCGCGCCCTGGGGCGACCGCCTCACTTGCTAGCCGTCCAAAGTAGGCCCTAGATTCGTGTGGCGCATTCTCACGTCAGTTAAGAGGGAGAGTGTCCTTGCCAATACATCTGACGTTAGTGAATACAAGGAGCTTTGAAAGCTTAGGAGTTCCTTGACCAATTAGAAAGAATTAAACAGCTACAGTGGAAATGTATAGATATAACGTAAGCGTATGCAAATGATGCATCATAACAACAGCACAATTTTGGAAGTAACTACAATATCTTGCATCAAGGAAAACTAAGGCCCGGTATTATAATGTATATATAAAATGGACTTTAACTAATGTTCACTTTAGGGCTGGGTGTTACATTGTTTTACTAGAGTCAAAGTGATGATTATAGTTAATCCTACATGCTAATCCATCGTATTTATATAGGAGATTAACTATATCATCCACCTTAAGTATAACAAAATAATATAAACCTGAACCATGAAGTGAACATTAGTTAAAGCATTACATTAGTTAAAATGTAAATTTTAATACCGGACCTAAATCTGTTTTATATATACAAAAGGAGATAAACACACCATCCAACCGAAGGCAAGAAATCGAAAGCGAGAGCGTGCTGAAAAGAGAAGGAATGGTTGTGAGAACCAAAGGTAGAAAGAGAGGCGAATGTAGAAGGGGAAAAAGAGAATAAGAAAGAAGTTGGGAAAGGGAAGGAGCGCGGTCTTTAGAGAGGGCAGTTAAGTAAGGTGTTGGTGCGGGTTAGACGACGCCTGATTTATTGTAAGGCAGCGAAACGAGGAGTCGGAAGAAGGGGGGATGGAGGCAACCCTCTCCCTCTTCTCACGCAAACACAGTTTTACTTTCTCCCTCCGCTCGAATATACGCCCGTAATAGGAAAAGCCGAAAGCACTTGACCGCAAGTTCTGATTTTTTCGGAGGGGAAGGTAACTATAGTTACCGCACGATCTATGTCCCTCTTCTTCCCTATCCCGCTCATTATCTACCCCATTTAGGTCTACGGATGTGGTGAGACTTAATAGATTCGCTGGCTTTGTGAAGAGGAGGGATTTATTTTCCCGCAACGGAAGAAGTTTGAATAGAATCTTTTTTCAACCTTTCCAACTCCTCGAATTCAACGGAAATTTCCGATCTATTTCAGCCGTCACAAATTTCCGGGAATCTCATTGAATTACTGAGATTGGTGGAAGTGGTCTATGAATACTCTTTTATTAAAATTAGCCTCTCAATCAATTGGGAATACCGTGACGTTGACTGAATATTATCTTTTGGTTCTTTCCTAGTTCGAGTCGACTGCTAACACTTTGCTCCCGCTTATATACATATTTGTAATGCGTATAATACACTTTTCCTTGCTTAGATTTAAATGGAGTATATTGTAACTGAACGATATAATTAAACTGTAATTATTGTATTGATTGTTACATTTCCTTTATGTTTCATTAATTTCTATTGATATATTGACGTGTATATTGATATGAAATATTTATGGAAATGTTTGTATTAGTCTATTTTTCAATTTATTATTCATTAATTTTTTATTATTCCAATATTTCATCTTTATTCTATATTTTCTAATTCCTTTTATTCTTCCGTTTAATTATATTTTACTGCCTACTTCTAATAATTTAAATCCAACATCTCTTATTTGAGTTACTTGGAATTATGTTTTCTTTGTCTATTTTTTCCTGGTGTGTTGCTGACACTTTTCTTTACCTCATTTTCCCCTCTTCTTTGAAATTTTAGTTGCTACTGTTAGTAGATTTTGCTGGTTTTACACGCCCTCCTTCACGTGGGTGTTTTCTTGCTGGGTTTTAAATTTTTCCTAAGAGCAAAGATAGTTCTATTTTGAATAGTTCCATCTTCTATTGCTTTTTTTATTTTATTTTTTTTATTTTTTTTATAATTTTTTATTTTCTACATTTTAACTACTAATACCCCTTTCTTTCTATCAGCAATACTAATAATTCTCAAACTCGCCCTTAAATAAAGGCGTTCTATTATTATTATTTTTATTATATACTATAATAATTAATAATACGCGTACTGTTCGTTTTGATTTTCCTAAATTCTATAATTTGAATGGAAAGCGTATACCGTTGTATCTTGTACCTAATCTATTGAATACTTACAAATGTACGTTCGATGCCATCAGCAACTCTGAAAATTGCTATAATTATAAATTGTTAATTCGTAAAACAATTATTATGTCCATAAGATAATGTTTCTTTGTATTTTTCACCATCTTCTGTAATGTATTTTGACTTCACTCTTATGTTATTGATATCACTTAGTCTTCGTTGTAATTTTTCCTTTGATTTGGTCTTTTTTTCTTATTGTACATTCAGCACTTTCGTTTGTTATCTCTTGCATGTGAGCCTTGAGCTGCATCAATTTGTAATTTCATTTTTTTGTGTGTATTATTCTATATTTGTTTATATCCGTCCTGTCGACAGACTGTTAGTTTGACGGGGCGTTAATGCTGTATGTGGGTATGAATAATAAAAAATTATTATTATATAAATTCGAAATGATGATAAAAATTAATAAGTGTAACCTAATAAAGTGTGCCATGTTTGCTGGAGAATGTTGCTGTTTGATTGTATGGGTATAAACTTATTCCTAAGAGATTAGATCGGAAAGTTACTTCAATCTAACCGAGACTTATAGTAGCTCTTAACCTTCGGTTTTACCTTAAAGTTTTACCTTAAAGTAGCTCTTAACCTTCCGAAATTTTATAGATACAGTGGGTGGAATCTTTCAAGAATATAGATGAAAGTAGAAATGTATGTATGATGAATTAATATTTGATAAAACATTACGCTAAGGAAAAAGAAAATTTCGCGCAAATCTGAAGAATTCCTAAATATAAAATCATTACTGCTATTTTAAGTGCGGAAACCACGCTTCCAAGAGCCTTTCTTATAAAAAAAAACGTACCAGATCATCATTTTGTATCCTATAATTAGTGTACAGAGTTATTGAAATATACCCGGATCTCACGGAACATCTCATTTGTTGGCTAATTTACATATATAAAAGTAGTTTCAATAAATGATTATATATACTTATGAAAATCATTGCTCCTTTTCCATCCCAAAAGAAGTTAAAAAACATAGCAAGAAATGGATTTGGTAGAGTAAATTCAACTGCGTTTCCTCCGCGTGTGTCTCGTCAAAATTAACATTCAAAACCAAAAACTCACGGAAATTAATTCTTGGGTTTGCGACCAAACACGCGATGGGGAGCGAGCTCCACCATAAACTAAAAACCACGAAGAATGCGTAGCGGATATCTCATCTTGAGAAATATTTCCTTTTTATCCCAACAGGGTTGTTTCAGTTAGCTTAGTTTTTATTTCAGAGCCCAAATATCATCATTCAAGGAGTAATGACACAAAAATCCAGACAAAATCACAATGGCATTTCAATTATGACTCGGGTAAAGTTGAAACGTATCCCGGTGGCGTAATACATCCGTGAAACATTTCATTGTAATTTTTCCTATCTCACATTCTTATTGGTTTTCTCTCAGGTAATGACCTTTGCAATAAATTGGTAATATAATGAATGATGCAAGTTTCAGTAACTACAATTTCCACTACCATCTCAATATATCATACAAAGAGACATTTGTAGGAGGTAATTTTCACTATGCATGGATTGAAGTTACTTGGAATATTTTGGAATATTCCCATGGAGAAACGGACATGAAAAAAGGTCAGACAGAAAACCCGGATCATCCACTTTCCGGATGATTGCTCTCGCCAGTTCAGCTATCGCGCCAGAACAATTAGACATGCCCACAGTCTCTCTCAAATTATTTCCTCCGAATTGTACTTGCTCAAAAAGTTTGTCTGATTCTGTCTGTCTGAGTCTGATTGCTCAATTGGCTAGAACATTCACCCGGAGACTGGAAGATCCGGGTTCGAGTCCCGGTCAGTCAGACCTTTTTCCACGTCCGTTTCTCATTGCTGATATATTCTTTTTCTTCGTTGTTGCCATCTTCTTTGCAATTTAAATTTTGACCAAAACAACATTCACGTTGTTTACTGTAACAATGAAATTGGTTAAGTAAATTTGCAGGAAGAGAAATAACCTTGGGATGCTCTTATGTAATGCAATGAAAAAAACTGCGTTATAGGAGCCTCATTAAGTATTATGTTTACCTTGCGACTAAAATAGGCGGACTCGTACAAAATGGAAAAGATAATAAAAATCGCAATGATCGATAAACCGAAAACATCACACCTTTTCCAAAAGGTAAGGACAATAAACCATCGGAAATAAGAGTGATGAGGGAGATATAGGCGAAAATACATGCAACCCACTTGGGAAATTTAGCGAGCGAGAAAATAATGGAAGATCGCTAAGCGCGGGCTCCATAGCAACCCGACTGGATTGACGGATTTGAAGCGAGCAAAATATTAGTCGGAGAGTTTAAGTTCCGCTAATTTATGGTTCTCGGTTGAGGTAGAAATTTTATTATTCCCTTGATTTATGCAACTATCGCGTGCTTCCGCATTTCGCGCTAGACCGCGAACAATTTCTGGTTTAAAAGATACGAAGTGGGAGACAAAGGAATCGAATCCAAGTGCGAAAGTGGCACTTTCCTGACGCACTGGAATTTTAAGTAACCGAAACGTTTTTTTCCGAGTCTTTAAGAGTAACACCGATAAAAGTGTCATTTCCATTCCGCGAGCGGCTCTGGGGACACTAAAATAAGTCTATTAACGACCTAATTTCAAAGTCTGCTTGACGTTATTTGTCTCGCGGTGATGTGAAATTAAGAGATAGGAAACCCAAGGTTTCAAGCTGTGACGTTTCAGGGACGAGGAATATAGTATATGGTCGTGATGGATTGGTAACAGTGATCTTGCGATTTTGAAGTCACAAAGGGCCGTTACAATTATCTTCTCCGCAAGGTGGGCCCAGCGGATTTTTCGCATGACCAGTGCGCTTTCGCAGTGGGCACCTGATTTCAAAGAAGGCAATGAAAATGTCGTAACGAAATTTAAGTAAAATTGCCCACCTAATCTCAGCAAAAAAAGCGGATAGAGAGGTCAATTTTCTTTATTTTCAGCCATTAATACCTTTAATGCATAAACAGTTTTATAAGAAAATATAGAGTATTTTAAAATAAGATGTAAACATGATCCTGCGAGAGCACATTTCATTTGGTAAATAAAAAAGATTTTATTTTCCAACCGGTTTCGGCAAAAAGGCCATCGTCAGGTCTGATCTGAATACTTTAGTGTGGAAATTGACGAAGTTTCCTTTTTTTGTGTTTTGAATGTCTTTCCACGAAGTACGGCCGAGTATGATAGAATTTATCGATAAAAAAGGTTTGAATTGCTTACTAATTTCCCAAAAGATGTGTTGCTTTCAAGGGAAGCACAACATGGACATAAATCGAAGAAAGGAAGAGCTGAAATTTTTTAATAAAAGTTAAATACGTCAAGGATTATATCGGTTTCAAGGAATAAGTAGTGTACAGAAATGTGAATTCGTAAAAACGTATCATATAGGGTCTCTATCGTGAAAACAATTCGCCTGAATTTTACCGATGCCTGCACGGGTAAGAAAAATGTCCTTATGACACAAAGTTTTCGATTAGAATAGGTCATAATACCCGTGTCGCAAGGAAGCTCTTGGAGTTGAACATCACAGGTAAAAGTTGATATTCTTGCATGATTACGTAGCTTGTTAAATTTAGCTATTTGACTTACTGCTCACTGGAAGCTCTCCACCAGGAGAAATTTCATTTTAAGAATAATATTTCCTTCTTTCCATACTTAGATTGAGATAAACTAAGAAAGGTTTGATGGTAGTGAATCGATTTATCATATTAATACAAAATCGCTTTAAACGTAAACAAGAGATGGACAGAAAAAAATTAATGTTCCTTGCCCTGAAAGTACGGAAGAGAAAATTGCAAACCATATGTATTAAAAAGTTGGATTTACTTAATGAAAAGCAATATCCCTTAGCAATTATTTCGCAAATAAAACAAAGGAATTACGATTATTTCATCTCTAGGCCTTCGTATCGCGTTCAAATCTTGGAAAGATAGTGATTATCTTAGACGTGATAGGAATAAGTGTTGCATCGATAAGCAAAAACGGTGATTTCCAAACCTCGAACAAGATGCTAAAATAGCCTGACCTGCTTTCGGTGAACGATAGCGTCCAATTTTCTGAACTACATCTCGTTTATTTTGATGTCACGAATACCGCTTCCAAAGTTTGTAAAACCCTATCTTCCAATACGCGTCAAGCAAAATCTGCACTAATATTGATCAAAAGACGACTGCGGAGAGTAATGAATATCTATTTGTACACCGAGCGGATTAGTTTTCTCGATGAAAGCTTTCAAGAAGCTGATTTCAATTTAAGTAATTAGGTGGGTATCGAGGAATTTCTTCGAAATATATTTGATCAAAGTCCTTTCACGAACACCAATCCAGAACTTCGTCGACTATTGATATTTTTACAGTCCGGAATCATTAATTAAGCTTATTTACCTGTCTTATAATTCCATCCTTGGGAAATAATTCCATCAAATAGCTCCGAGTTCGTTTAGGAGAAATATTTCACCTGCAGTAAAGGCCCGTGTATTTATGAAGATATGTTTATGTGGCGAGGGTAATTACTGATAAACTTGCTGATTGATGGAGTCCGTCTCCACTTTTTATGTTGCCGCAGAGCGTAGCGTTTCAGCATCAATCGTAGCATTGCAACGATTTCATTAAATCTCGGCAGAGGGATAGCAACTCGATGGGAAAGGAAATACTCAATAATTGAAGGAATTACCATACATTCCACGCTGATGTGTGTGACGTATCGTGCACAAAGCTATATAAATATTTTCGACCGTCCAATTGAAACGAGCTTCCTCGTGTATTTTTTTTCAATCACGTAATTGATAACGCTTGTTGCATGCTATGTCGACTGACATTTTTTCCGTTAGCTCCGAACCGGGGACACGGAAAAAAAAGAAATTGCTCGGATAACGAAGATGATATATTTTCACTTTACCGCTCAAAGGGCTAAGGTTTCGCTTTACGCTCATCTCCATTGGTTTCCTATATGTTAATGGAATTCGCCTGAAACAAAACATGACGATGGGTTATCTACATGATTCATGATACGCGAGTACGACTTTTACTGTTTTTGCTGGTCGGGCCGAATTATCGAGACTACGGATGCCTCTTTCCCAAAATAAAGAGGATGAAGTTTTTCTCGGAATTCCGAACCTTTCCACTCAATTGAGCTGATGATGAGCCGTAGAAAAATTCGCTCGATCACAATTGGAACTGTGTGACCATGAATACGTAGAAATTGAACAAATAGGAAGAATCTTCTAGAGTTACATACACAGGTCTTTTGGGATTACAAATTAGTTGCAACGTCACAAGTTTACTGGCAGAATATATTCCTAATATTATTCTTTAGGAAACATTTTCAAAGTTGCTATCTACATGAACATATTGAACCAATCATAAATGCGCTATTTGTTTACAAAATGGATATTAATATCAATTGGATAATAGAATTAATAAACGTTATGAATAAATGAAAGTTAACTAAAACTTGTAAACTACTTTATTAGATTTAATCGATACTTTACTAAAAGGTTGAATGTATTTGAGGATTCATTCCATAAAACTTTAAAATATTTAACAATATAATACATTTAAAGACTTATATTCCAGTGACGCAGCGTGGGGGAATTCAGGGTTTAACACTCCCCGAAGAGGGTGAAATTCTTTATGAAAGATACCACAATCTAAATTCCCAAACTCGGAAAAATCGATTCCTTGTCTAATAATCGTACAAATCTTCTCGTTTTCTATCCATACATACACAAGTGTTCTACCTTTCGGTAGGTCCATGTGCCCTAATAGTCCCTATTCATAGATTTTTATTTCGTTACCTGGTAACTCACCCCACCCCTTATGTCATCTAACATTTTTTGCCTTTGCCTTCCCCTCTGTCTTTTCCCTCGCATTCTACCCTCAATTACATTCCTCAGCAATGCCTCTCCTCTCAATATTTCTCCCAGCCATTTCTTTTGTCGGCGCTTAATTATTTCAATTGAAACCCTTTCCTCCCCAACCATTTCTAGCACCTCTATGTTTGTTTTTTCCATATTTTCCAGTTTGTCATTTCCATTTTTTCCAGCTCACCTTCTCCATTCTACGCCACACCCACATCTCAGATGCCTCCAATCTTTTGATTTCCTCTTTTCGTAAGGTCAATGTTTCACACTCATACAGCAAAACACTCCTTATCAAGGATTTTCCCAATCTTTTCCTGATTCCTTTATCGAGACCCTTTGTCATCAATTCCCTTCGATTCACATAAGTTTCCTTGGCTAATGCTACTCCTTTTTGAACCTCATCTTCACACCTACCATCCCAAGATAGAACACTACCCAAGTACGAAAATTTGTTCACCTGTTCTAGTTTATCCCCATCCACCCTGACCATTAACTTAGCCAGTTTCCGTTAGTGAATCTCATTACTTTAGTTTTACTTACGTTTATTTTCATTCCATATTCACCTGCCTTATCATTTACTGCATTTACTAGTATTTGTAAACCCCTTTCGGAATCGCAAACGATAGCTTTATTGTCTGCATATCTTACTGACTTCACCACTTCCCCTCCAACTTACCGCATTACTTAACCGCATTTTTTCAGCCTTCCACAAAATTTCATCTTTTTGCTCCCAATTTATGCCATCTACCTTCTGGAAAGGAAGTAGTTTAAGAGCACGGAATCGTCCCTTGTGCCTCTTATATTGGACCAAAGTCTGGTATCCCTGTTTCCGACAAAACAAAAACGGCATCCAGAGGGCAATTTTCTCGGAAATCTTCGAGTGCCCCTTCCAGAAATATTGCAAAACCAAAATGCTGGCCAACTATTCGATGCGTAATTGGCCGCTCTCTGCGGTGATGTTAAACGAACCCCATTAAATGACTGAATGAATAAATAACAGAGGACTAACTAGAAGCGACCGCCTTTCTCTTTTACCTAAACGCTGGTGGAAGGGCTCTTTCAATCCTTCCTACACCACTTCCCGCAAAACTGAAGATAAACCACTCTCTCGTGAAAATTCCCGTCCCCGCCGACGAAATTTCTCATTACATCCTCTCTGTTGGGTCCATCCGTTCCCTTCCCTTTCCATCTCCTCTCATTTCATTTGTTCTAATAAGTGCATTATGAAGTGAGTCGCAATTCCTTTCCTTATATTTTTCAATTCCCTCGACATTACATAAACCTCGAAGTCAACGTGAGATGGAATTTATCGTCGAAATCTTCTTAGTCTTATGAATTATTTGAATTTCCTCGTGTTACTAGTGAGGACATTTAAAAAGGTTATTATTATCTCAGAAAATGAGATTTTAACCGATATTTCCATTTCCATGCAATTCTGTAATATTAAGAACAGGAAACAGACGTTGAAATGGAAACAACACATGATATACTCAACAGCATCCTTGGGGGCAGAGAAAGGAAAAGCACCTTTCAGACCTTATATCTAAAATATTAGACATCAATTTTAAACATATACTGTAGAGTCGGTTATGACTTACAACTAAATACATGATACAATAATACCTCTAAGAGAAGGATANTCAAATTTTATGAAAAGAAAGTAAAACATGTCTATGCATCTAAAAAACCGTGAAGACGAGGGTAATCATTGAGGTAACTTTAGGAGGAATATAACCCTCAATATAATAACTCCTTTCTTAAAATAAGGCTGAAATGTCCTAAATTTATTTTGTAGAAACTTGATAAACTTCACATGACTTGATTCTGATAGTGATACGGCACTGAAATTACTCTTCATCTAAAATTGCATCAGAGGTTATTTTTAGCCTCAGGTAAACAACAAACTCATGTCTACAATGATGAATATCTGTAATGGGGAATTAGGCAAATAATAGTAGATAACAAGTAATGAACATTGTGTCCAATATATTGGACATTTGGTCTGAAATGGTTAAAGAAAGCAACTTAGGGTGTGCATGTAAATATAAAGTACTTAAAAGTATTACAAATTTAACTTTGTCGAACAGTCATTGGTAGAGAAGCACAATGAAAACATATCCGGTTTCGAATAGCGTCAATATTAGGGGAGCGATTGCGCATCTTTTGCTACGATATTTCCTAAAATTGCGATAAATCCGCCATCTTTACATGAGGGATACACGTAAATTCATGTAAACATGGCAATTTATCGCAAATCTTTGAGACATCACTAGTTACAAAAGTTATATAATCGCACCACAGAAAAGAAAAATTATCACTAACAAGCTTTAATGCTCAAACACGTGTAGGAGGAAAGTCCAAAGATTTCAAGTAATAAAACCGGCTGAATGTAAGGCTTCTGTGCAAACGATAGTGGAGATCAGCACTGAAACTTGGATCATTCTAAAAACGTTATTTATGGGCAGTACAAATACGTAGCGCTATGAATATTTACTTTGAACTCAATAAAAAGATTTTCCTTCATAATCATAATGCATCCGCTAAAAGAAAATGAACAGTTGACCTTGAGGGATGTTCATTTTAAACATTTACAATCACTGAAATAACACTAATTAACTTGATAGGATGAACCAATATGGTATTTCAGAAAAAAATTAGGAATCGCAGGAAAAATATGGCATCCTTCAAGGTTCATTGTTGTGCCCACTACGTTTAACACAATTATATCCACAACGTTCGATTTACTTTCTGTTGTGTTCTTTCTGTTCTGTACTATGATTTACCCCATTGATCAAAGAGATGCGTTGACATATAACAAATGGTTATATTTTTTTGGAATTATTCGGACATTTTGATGTAGCACCAATACGACCCAAACATTACTTGCTTAAATAGGTGTAATGATGTTTTGTAGATCATCATCATTATTATGTGTTATAAAATCGACTTGATGGCGAATCATAACTTTTTAGATAATTAATTCCTGAAGGTTCATATTATTATATCCCAAGGAGACAAAAAGTCAACACATTTAAAGAGAATGGAAGATTACGAAGAACTCTCTCATTTAAAGATGCAGCTGATCATAACAAACAATTTACCACTTCGACGGGTGAAGCCTATCTCCATTTTCTCCCCAACCCTCCTCTCTGCTACACCTTGTATCCTCACAGGACTTGTAAGAGATAACCCTCGCAACGAGAGAAGCAATATTTCGGGAAGGCTCGACACAAGCGAGGTCCGCGGTGTGACATGTACCCGAGTATCATTTGGTAGAGATAGGTAAGCGAGAGAGCGTCGGAATGTATGAGATGCGAGTGGGAATAATCCAGACCTTTGGTGCGTATCTCCCTCTCTCTCTATTCAGAGGGAATTTTAGGTAGGTCGAAAGGTGAGAGGAGACCAACTTTATAGGACGAATAGAAGGAGAAAGTGAACTTGGCCCTTAGAAAGTCTCAGAGGTACACTTCAGAGACAGACCGGCTAGGGCCGAGCCTCTTTATCAAACAAGGGAAGCACGTACTTGTCGTTTTATTCTCGGATTTTTTTTCAACTACACCCACGTCGATAACGCTTTGAGAATTAGGCGAAACGATCACGATATCTGAAAATTGCGCCTCAGTCGGCCTCTCACCCCTATCTACCAACATTTTACTCTGGAATATAAAAGTTCCACCAGTGTGAAAAATTAATCGTCTTAATTAATAGAAACATCAGCTTTATTTGTCCCTGACGGATAGTCGGCTATCGGGGGAGATTTAAAATGCAGATCTCACTTTCATATGCAATATTTTCGGGGCGAAATCCGAGAGTCGCCTGTGTGTGCTTAAACCAACTCTATTATCGACCGATTTTCCAGGAGATTACTAAAAAAATATATATAATAAATCGGCCGTGAAAGTAACCCGAGGCGCGGGGAAAGTTCAAAGGTCACGCGATCAACGTTTCCGTGAATGGGCCGTATTTCTCCGTCGACCTTTTTCATGACACTGTAAGGGGCAAGACCGAAATTGAAAAACATGTTCTTAGAGATTATCACCCTTCTGAGTAACGCCGATGGAGTTAGGATCAATAACCCTCCGGGTCTCATTCGCATAGCCAATTCAAATATTATTTTGAGTCACTTCGAGGCATGGTGATGTAACTCCTCACAATCGGTTTTCCTTTTAATTAGCCAATGATTTCTCTCATGTTTCGGCAATGGGAGGAGAAGGAAATACTCGTAGCTAGGGAATGAAAGAAATAACTTGAAAGGATAACACCTCTACATGCAAACATCGGAAACCTTCTGAGAAATATGGCAATGAAAAGGAGGCCGATGATTAGTATATATTCCGTTGTTTATTNCATTCGCTACTGTAAATGAAATATCCACTCAGAAATAGCGAAAATTAAATGTATAACAGGAATATTATCACTTTAATAAACTGAATTTAATGTTACATTAAGTCAAATATTTTGTGTTAAAAGTAAGAACGGGAGGGTTGACGTAAAAAAAACATGCTTCTGAGAGTGCGAGATGCTGCTAAGACAGAAAAAGTGTTGCTGAAACAAGGAAAAAATCGCCAGATCTAGCGATAAATCGCTAAATTGCTACCACGGTTGTATCTGAATAACTTGTACGGGGATGGTCCAGGATGATCCGATTCAAACACTTTTCTTCTTCCCCACTTTCGCCGCTTAATCGAGATGTCGTTACCGAACTAGTTTCCCATTTTAAGCCGCTACTCTAACATAAGAAACAAACCCAAGTCCTTATAATTTCCTTTGTTAAACAAACGCTGATTAATTCTCGAAACATCGCCTTTACCTGACCTCCACCCTAACGAAGGCTCCAAGAAAGCCTTCGTATTCCTCAAGGCACCTCGTCTCGCTTCCTCTTACCGCTCCACTCTCCCTTTCCTTCAATGAAGAAGTTCGCCTGTCTCGAATCCCTACCCAACATGCACCGCGTCCATTCTCTTAAATCCCTCCGAAAGAGATTCAATAAACCTCAAAATTTTTCCTCCGGACCACACCGATCGTTTTTTTACTGACCGACTTCGTTAAACTCTCCGTCACGTGAGGAAAGCAAAAAAATGAATGATAAATAAAAAACGTAAGATACTCCCGGTGTTTACTTTCTTGCTGGAACACATATGATTTATATTATAAAAATTAGCAATCGATTAGAATTGTTTAAGTGCACGTTAAAATCATTAGAATCGAGTGCTCATTTCGTTAGGCGATTATGAAAATCAGCGTTCCAACGTACGCCCTATTGCGTATAAGTGTTCTATAATTGAATCAAATGCGGTTTAATGCCATTAAAATTGTATTAATATGCGTCTGATGTGTTTGATTTACCTCCTTTAGTATTGATACATCATATCCTCATTCATTATAATTTGCCACTAATTTGAATGTGATAATACTTTACTGAAGCTGTGAATTATTTTCGTTCGATGCTCGAATCGTTGTCAGTCGAACTGGGTTCGAATCCAACTTGTCTTTTTCTTCCCATGTCATGCAGACTTCCCATGCATCAGTTACACTAAAACGGATAAAACAAGCTATCATTGTCGCTAAGCAACATATTCCACATTGATTTCATGCCTTGCCAGGCACTTTGAAAATCCATTCATAAGTTCCTAAATGAGAGACATTGACCTGATAGACTCCGAGGTTTGGAGATTGGAGTACGCCCCATCAGTTAAAAAGACCTGGCATAGAGGACTGCTTCGCTGTCGCCGTGTGGATTGAGACGAAGGACTGGATGGAATTGATTCCCTCGTCGCATTGGAATCGCGAACACCAGCGCTTACGAAACATACGAATGACGCCTCCAAATCGTCTTGTGAAACGCGCGTGCATAACGGGTAGCATAACCTGAAGGTTGGTTCATAATTTTCGAATTTCAAAATTGCAGGATAATTTCAAAGAGAGTGGAACTCAGAATTCGGGTATTTTATTTTATTCTGGTCTGGGGTGCGATTAAATATTTTTTAACTAGTGATATCTCAGCAATTCGCGATAAATTCGCCATTTACACGAATGTACATGACGGAGTCATGTAAATTCATGTAAACATGGTGGATATTAGTTAAGGAAGTTACGTAATCGCACCCCTATGATCCAAAATGTAATTTTAACGCATAAATGAAATTTAAAGCTTCAAAATTTGCTCTTACTTAATGACGAAGGGCTCTAAAGACACTAGTATCATATTCCCTAGTGTAATCATCACATATATATTATTATATATATTATACCGAATAGCAAATAATGCAAATGGGAGATTGATTAAAGTAAAAAGAAGAAAAGCCTCGGCAATCTTGAAATGTTATGCGAATCAAAAATATTAATTATTTTAGGAAGGGATATCTAATCCATAACTATTAAACATATTGCTTTCTTGGCTGGATTACGGTGTTATTTTATTGCTTAATCCTCATTAAATCCTCAGATTAAACATGCGGAAAAAATACAAATATTCAAGCTTTACTTCTCCATTTTAACAAAGTCCAATATCTGTCCTATTTTGACAAAGAATTTACTTTAAGTATATTTTTTCATCTAACGACCAAAAACTCCAGTCCATCGCCATCAGTAAATCCGACATGCTGTATAGAATAAATCTTTCGAGTTTCATCGCGAATTTTGAGGTACTAGCAGGGGCGAATTTATAATTAGACGCAACACGCACTAGCTGAGGACCTCGTCCATATGAAGGACCTAATAAAGACTTTTCCTATGAACTCTTAATAATGTACAAGAAAATGTTCTTGTCTTTCGATTCAAGAAACATGTTTATAGGTATATTTTGAGTAAATTTACATCATAAGGTTGCAGGTATAACATAATTTACGTCGTAGTAGTATTGTTAAAAGTACTTCGACAGATCAGGTCATTTTGCAAGTTATCCTCACCGGGAATCGAACCCGGGACCGCTTTCAACGAAGTCGAACGCGTTGCCCACTTGGCTATCCAGGAATTTTATAGTTTACACCACTATATAATGTAAAGCCTACTATCATTACTTGCAATTTATACAAATGCGACTAAAAATCCAATACGTATTTTGTTTATTCTTGCCGTTCTGATGTAACTGATATTTCCATGGCATTTTATTCGAAATTCCAATTTTTACTCCCATAATTCCTATCAAGTGTCTCAATTAGATCTTTACACTTAAGACTTTGCATTGATAGCTTCATTATGGATACTAGTTTTCAAATATAATCGAAACAACTCCCCCATTTTGTGTATTGCACATTATCTGCAAGACATCTGTGGGCTGTATCAGTAGATGCCAATTATTTTTTTTTATATGTCGCCAGGCGCACCATGTTAGCTAAATAGTCGCTAAACCCTGCAAGCAAGGCCGCTAAAAAGTAGTTTAGAAATAAAATAGCTTTCATTCGCTACTGTAAATGAAATATCCACTCAGAAATAGCGAAAATTAAATGTATAACAGGAATATTATCACTTTAATAAACTGAATTTAATGTTACATTAAGTCAAATATTTTGTGTTAAAAGTAAGAACGGGAGGGTTGACGTAAAAAAAACATGCTTCTTAGAGTGCGAGATGCTGCTAAGACAGAAAAAGTGTTGCTGAAACAAGGAAAAAATCGCCAGATCTAGCGATAAATCGCTAAATTGCTACCACGGTTGTATCTGAATAACTTGTACGGGGATGGTCCAGGATGATCCGATTCAAACACTTTTCTTCTTCCCCACTTTCGCCGCTTAATCGAGATGTCGTTACCGAACTAGTTTCCCATTTTAAGCCGCTACTCTAACATAAGAAACAAACCCAAGTCCTTATAATTTCCTTTGTTAAACAAACGCTGATTAATTCTCGAAACATCGCCTTTACCTGACCTCCACCCTAACGAAGGCTCCAAGAAAGCCTTCGTATTCCTCAAGGCACCTCGTCTCGCTTCCTCTTACCGCTCCACTCTCCCTTTCCTTCAATGAAGAAGTTCGCCTGTCTCGAATCCCTACCCAACATGCACCGCGTCCATTCTCTTAAATCCCTCCGAAAGAGATTCAATAAACCTCAAAATTTTTCCTCCGGACCACACCGATCGTTTTTTTACTGACCGACTTCGTTAAACTCTCCGTCACGTGAGGAAAGCAAAAAAATGAATGATAAATAAAAAACGTAAGATACTCCCGGTGTTTACTTTCTTGCTGGGCGGAAAAAACAATGGGCTATCCTATTAAGTGACTCTGATCACGAACCGCTTCTGGTCCGCTTCGGGACGCGACCGTTTGACCAAACTAAGGAGGCCCTCTTCCCCGGGAATCGCAGCGGTAAAAGGTTTCGTAAAAAGGCTGTGCGGAAACCATCTGTCTCGTCCGTTTAGTCCCATGGTCATCGCATAGGCGCCGACGCACCAAGAGACAATGGACAGCCGGCGATCGACGCTGCTGAGTGGGGATGGGCAAGTTTTTCCTCGGCCTGGATAACACATATGATTTATATTATAAAAATTAGCAATCGATTAGAATTGTTTAAGTGTACGTTAAAATCATTAGAATCGAGTGCTCATTTCGTTAGGCGATTATGAAAATCAGCGTTCCAACGTACGCCCTATTGCGTATAAGTGCTCTATAATTGAATCAAATGCGGTTTAATGCCATTAAAATTGTATTAATATGCGTCTGATGTGTTTGATTTACCTCCTCTAGTATTAATGCATCATATTCTCATCAATTCTAATTTGCCACTAATTTGAATGTGATAATACTTTACTGAAGCTGTGAATTATTTTCGTTCGATGCTCGAATCGTTGTCAGTCGAACTGGGTTCGAATCCAACTTGTCTTTTTCTTCCCATGTCATGCAGACTTCCCATGCATCAGTTACACTAAAACGGATAAAACAAGCTATCATTGTCGCTAAGCAACATATTCCATATCGATTTCATGCCTTGCCAGGCACTTTGAAAATCCATTCATAAGTTCCTAAATGAGAGACATTGACCTGATAGACTCCGAGGTTTGGAGATTGGAGTACGCCCCATCAGTTAAAAAGACCTGGCATAGAGGACTGCTTCGCTGTCGCCGTGTGGATTGAGACGAAGGACTGGATGGAATTGATTCCCTCGTCGCATTGGAATCGCGAACACAAGCGCTTACGAAACATACGAATGTCGCCTCCAAATCGTCTTGTGAAACGCGCGTGCATAACGGGTAGCATAACCTGAAGGTTGGTTCATAATTTTCGAATTTCAAAATTGCAGGATAATTTCAAAGAGAATGGAACTCAGAATTCGGGTATTTTATTTTATTCTGGTCTGGGGTGCGATTAAATATTTTTTAACTAGTGATATCTCAGCAATTCGCGATAAATTCGCCATTTACACGAATGTACATGACGGAGTCATGTAAATTCATGTAAACATGGTGGATATTAGTTAAGGAAGTTACGTAATCGCACCCCTATGATCCAAAATGTAATTTTAACGCATAAATGAAATTTAAAGCTTCAAAATTTGCTCTTACTTAATGACGAAGGGCTCTAAAGACACTAGTATCATATTCCCTAGTGTAATCATCACATATATATTATTATATATATTATACCGAATAGCAAATAATGCAAATGGGAGATTGATTAAAGTAAAAAGAAGAAAAGCCTCGGCAATCTTGAAATGTTATGCGAATCAAAAATGTTATTTATTTTAGGAAGGGATATCTAATCCATAACTATTAAACATATTGCTTTCTTAGCTGGATTACGGTGTTATCTTATTGCTTAATCCTCATTAAATCCTCAGATTAAACATGCGGAAAAAATACAAATATTCAAGCTTTACTTCTCCATTTTAACAAAGTCCAATATCTGTCCTATTTTGACAAAGAATTTACTTTAAGTATATTTTTTCATCTAACGACCAAAAACTCCAGTCCATCGCCATCAGTAAATCCGACATGCTGTATAGAATAAAACTTTCGAGTTTCATCGCGAATTTTGAGGTACTAGCAGGGGTGAATTTATAATTAGACGCAACACGCACTAGCTGAGGACCTCGTCCATATGAAGGACCTAATAAAGACTTTTCCTATTAACTCTTAATAATGTACAAGAAAATGTTCTTGTCTTTCGATTCAAGAAACATGTTTATAGGTATATTTTGAGTAAATTTACATCATAAGGTTGCAGGTATAACATAATTTACGTCGTAGTAGTGTTGTTAAAAGTACTTCGACAGATCAGGTCATTTTGCAAGTTATCCTCACCGGGAATCGAACCCGGGACCGCTTTCAACGAAGTCGAACGCGTTGCCCACTTGGCTATCCAGGAATTTTATAGTTTACACCACTATATAATGTAAAGCCTACTATCATTACTTGCAATTTATACAAATGCGACTAAAAATCCAATACGTATTTTGTTTATTCTTGCCGTTGTGATGTAACTGATATTTCCATGGCGTTTTATTCGAAATTCCAATTTTTACTCCCATAATTCCTATCAAGTGTCTGAATTAGATCTTTACGCTTAGGACTTTGCATTGATAGCTTCATTATGGATACTAGTTTTCAAATATAATCGAATCAACTCCCCCATTTTGTGTATTGCACATTATCTGCAAGACATCTGTGGGCTGTATCAGTAGATGCCAATTATTTTTTTTTATATGTCGCCAGGCGCACCATGTTAGCTAAATAGTCGCTAAACCCTGCAAGCAAGGCCGCTAAAAAGTAGTTTAGAAATAAAATAGCTTTCATTCGCTACTGTAAATGAAATATCCACTCAGAAATAGCGAAAATTAAATGTATAACAGGAATATTATCACTTTAATAAACTGAATTTAATGTTACATTAAGTCAAATATTTTGTGTTAAAAGTAAGAACGGGAGGGTTGACGTAAAAAAAACATGCTTCTGAGAGTGCGAGATGCTGCTAAGACAGAAAAAGTGTTGCTGAAACAAGGAAAAAATCGCCAGATCTAGCGATAAATCGCTAAATTGCTACCACGGTTGTATCTGAATAACTTGTACGGGGATGGTCCAGGATGATCCGATTCAAACACTTTTCTTCTTCCCCACTTTCGCCGCTTAATCGAGATGTCGTTACCGAACTAGTTTCCCATTTTAAGCCGCTACTCTAACATAAGAAACAAACCCAAGTCCTTATAATTTCCTTTGTTAAACAAACGCTGATTAATTCTCGAAACATCGCCTTTACCTGACCTCCACCCTAACGAAGGCTCCAAGAAAGCCTTCGTATTCCTCAAGGCACCTCGTCTCGCTTCCTCTTACCGCTCCACTCTCCCTTTCCTTCAATGAAGAAGTTCGCCTGTCTCGAATCCCTACCCAACATGCACCGCGTCCATTCTCTTAAATCCCTCCGAAAGAGATTCAATAAACCTCAAAATTTTTCCTCCGGACCACACCGATCGTTTTTTTACTGACCGACTTCGTTAAACTCTCCGTCACGTGAGGAAAGCAAAAAAATGAATGATAAATAAAAAACGTAAGATACTCCCGGTGTTTACTTTCTTGCTGGGCGGAAAAAACAATGGGCTATCCTATTAAGTGACTCTGATCACGAACCGCTTCTGGTCCGCTTCGGGACGCGACCGTTTGACCAAACTAAGGAGGCCCTCTTCCCCGGGAATCGCAGCGGTAAAAGGTTTCGTAAAAAGGCTGTGCGGAAACCATCTGTCTCGTCCGTTTAGTCCCATGGTCATCGCATAGGCGCCGACGCACCAAGAGACAATGGACAGCCGGCGATCGACGCTGCTGAGTGGGGATGGGCAAGTTTTTCCTCCGCCGCAAACTGATTCATCGGTGGACTAATTCGAAAGCGGAGTGCCGTGTGGGAAATAGCCAATTTCGCGGCCGCTTGGTATTGTTTCCGAAGAGTATTACCAGACCAAATATACTTACACGATGAGCCAAAAATTATGCTTGAATTACGTTGCTGGCCAGCAATTTGTGGAGCGTGTTATGCTCTTAAGCCCTAACAATACTCTCCGCAACTCTGTGGGTGATGGTTTCTATGGCAACGCAGTGCTGTCCTCAGCGTTTGACGCGCTGCTACGCAACAATATATCATAGTAATGTTTAACTAGTCAATTTTACCTTATGATGTTACTTAAAATGCCCCACTTTACGCAATTACTTTGCTCTCGATTGAACAATCATTCCTTGTTATCATCCAGCACCTTTGCAATTGGCCACCTTTCATTGCTCTCTGCTTTAATCCCTTATTTTCAATACTCGATCTTCAACTCTTTTATTCTAAAATTATCAGATATACAGAACAATATTCGAAGATCAAATAACCGATTAAATCTGAAGTAATTTGATTTTTTATGGGTATGGTGAAGCACGTTGAGTAGCGCTTTTTTGATGCTTTAATATACCCACGACTATCAACACCACCAATAAAGCTGTGATTTTTCTTTCTTAAGGATTATTCTACCACGGATTATGTGCACAAGTTAGAGAAAACTCTTCGAACTAGACCCTTAAGTCCATCAACCGAGATCAATCCTATAATAACCTTCATAACGACGGGGATTTCATTCACAAGGATAATTACCTGTGAGGTGTAGATTTTACTGGTAATAACATCAGCCTCAGAAAACGTTAAGAACGGATTAAATTAAATTTTAAATTTAATTAAGGCTCCAAATATAACGAATAGAGATAATCTAAAGATTTGTTTCCAAATCATCGAGTATCTTCAATATAATCAATCATCGCCGGCTAGACTTCGTGGAAAGAGGTATTATAAGATTAATGATCTTATGTAGAAATCACGAAGTTTTTCTCTTAGTTAATTGAGTATCTTTAAGGTAAAATCAATACACATACATATTGACCGACATAAAGACACATATGTCCTTATTTACGGGCGAAATTGGGACTAGACAGTCCTGTCTTACATTTAACTCAAAAATGTTAAAAAAAAAACAAAAAGAATACAATTAAAATTGTAATAAAATTAACTGATAGGATTATTTACATACACAAGAAATAATATCGCATGAAAAATGCAAATTAAAAAAGAGAGGAAATAGAGTCGAAGGTGTAGGAGGAGATTGGGGGAGTGTGAAGGGGAATAATGGAACACGTTCAATGTAAAGAAGGGTTGATTTGGAGTTTATCTGCGTCATTGGTGGTTTGATTTTGAAAGAGGGATTGGAAGTAGCGGTTATTAAATACCGATAGTGGGAAAGAATTCTGAATATCTGGATGGAGAGCGTTCCGTAACTTACATGTAGAAACATGAAAGGTATCATATATATTATAGGATTCGGCTCTGTGTTTGGGAATTTGGAGTTGCTGATTATTCCTAGTATAAAGATTCTGTACGCTGTGCGTTTTATGGGAAAGGCACGATTGATACTGAGGTAGGTTATTATTTCTGATTGAGAAGAACTGTGAGAGGAGGTGAAGCGTATAAGATTAATAATGCAAGGAATACAAGATAAATTAGATAACACAAGGAATACATGATAGGCTATACAAGGAATATAAGATAAAATTCTAGCTATTTAAGAAGCGTTGCGGAAAATGTGAGGGTAAATGCGATGGGGAAGGGATTTCGAGTGACTGAATATTAGAATTCAAGCATTGACTTGAAAAAAAATCGCAAAAATTTCATATGACATGCAATTTGTACTCCGTTTTTACGCGAAAATGCGCATTTGATGAAATATGCATGGTTCCATAGAAATGATTAGTTTCAAAACGGCGTGCTTGGTTTTTATTCCCTCTGGCTTCCAGGAAAACATATTCCTCGCCACGCTCCAAGGACCCGATAGAGAGAAGAATATTACGCTGATATCAACAACACATCGGGCAAAAAACGCTTCGATATGTATTTTCAATACCCGAAGAAGTTTTCGCTCTCTGATGTTTACACGAGCATGTTTGCGTTAACGTTAAATTGGGCTCTCCAAGGACAATATGCACGGGCGCGTAGACGTTCGCTAGAAACTCAAACATTTCTTGATTCTCTCCGACGATAAAGACCGATATATTCGCGGAGTTCGTTTTCAGGGGACTGCTATCTCAACCCTTCAGTCGATCGCAGCGGCGCAGATGTGAAAATAACAACCTTAACCGCCTGCACGTGTCCACGCACAACAATCATTATTCGTGAAGAACCAACTTCATTTTCGCCCAAGAGGAAATCGCCGGAGGATGTTGATTTGAAGGTGCACACGCTCATTTGCCCTCATATTTTGAATGCCACCGAAAGCGATTTCGGAGAACCTTATTACTATTGCCGATTACTCCTCCTGGGAGGAAACGAAATAAAATGGATACTTCGATTGGCACTCCATTTCCGAAATGCGAGTTTTTTGTAAAGGACGAACTCTTGGGGGGATTATCGGCCAATAGCGACGGTGAATGTGAATTGAATTTCACGCAAAAGGACATCTAGAAACCCGCATTACATCTTCGTATTTCGCTTTCCACAATTATGAGGAGCTGTAGATGCGACGAAAAGGTTAGAGAGGGACCTTAGACTCCATCTGGAATATGCGCCGAGTGTATAGGACCCAGCGGATGAGACGTGTACCGGCTTTTGTTTTGTTAAAAATGCGCTAAGATATAAATGAAGCGTTACGAAAGTGCTCCCAAGCGTAGGCTGGGAGTCCTTGAAAGAAAGGAGATTAGAAACTAGGCTGCGATTGCTTGATAAATTCAGAGAAAGTACTTTTGCGGAAGACGTAATCGGTATTATGCGTACTTACTTCGGCCGATCCTAAAATGAGCGTAAAATAAGAGAAATATATGCGAGGACAAGTCGTTTGACCTACCGCGAAGGACAAGCGACAACAACGAGCTATAGAGGTAACTCGGTCGGTATTTACGCTCCCTACCACACGCCGAAAGGCGGCTTGCAGGGTATTTATGTACATGCAGATTATAAGAAAACATTGACCTACTGATCGATCGAGCGCACCTACCGATTCGTAATTCGTATTTCAGACACTTCATGAATCAATCGATCTCAACCAATGATAATCGGCAATTTTTGGAGTGTATTTGCATCCTATTAACCTATCTATTTTTTAGTATTAATGTTAAAGTGATAATAATTAGTGTCATCCTATTGAAACTACGTATCTTAATGCATTTTAGTGTTGAAATTTGTTTTGATGAAAAACAAAAAATTATCTCTCGAATAAGTCTTAAAATAAATGAACATTTTAATAGTATTATATAGAAAGGGGGGGTGCAGGACCCTCAACTACCCTCAATGCCCCTAGGGCCGGTCCTGCTTGTATCCTATAACCATCAAATATCACTTCCATCCTCAATTTCTGTGGATGAGTTCCTGAAATGCCAGTTCTTCGTCAACTCTAAGTTGCGAAGTTTTTTTTTCCACAACCTACTTTTTTCCATTAATCTTGTGCTATAATTTGAGACAACGCACGGTGAAGGATGACAGAGATAACCACTCAGGCCTAATCTCGTCAAATAAAGCGTCAATCTAATCTTTCACCAAAAATGTAGGTGTAACTAATGAATAATTTTAAATAATGATTTCACAAGAATAATGAAAATGCCGGAAAGCTAATCTAATCTGTTGACTTTAATTAGAAAAATTATTTAAAGGCAATATCACTGCGATTTGTTTTAAAAGGAAGAATTAAATGTATGTTTTATCAGTGTGTTTAAACAGAGGTAAACTTGCTAACCCATATAGTTTTTCTTTAGTGATGGGAGACTGAATTTGAAAAGATAAATTAAATTGATAATTAAATTAATTAAATTAAACAGAGGCGGCCATGTTGCTTTGGTTGTTGAATTTAATGATGTGAGTAAAGATATATAGCTTCAGAATTAAAAATTATCACAAGGTACCCATATGGTGCCAAATACATTGATTCATATCTTCAAAAAGTGTCGTAGCACAGATAAAGCATAATTGATGTAAATATATATGAAGTATTACATTTATTCATGGAGGCAAGGGGCGTAGGCAAGGAATACTGGTCTCTAGAAACGAGAAACCATCACCTCCAACGTATTGGGAATCTCATGTTGCTTTCCTTGCAATCGCAGAATAGAACAGTAGAAAATCATTTTTTTTATACACCTACTTGCATTTGCAAGTTAACATTAGGAGACTGAAACCATAATCACGGATTTACAAAAGTTATTTTCGATAATGCAAGTGACGATCACAAACTACCTCAGTCGTTCGTCTCGGACTTGTCGGATTGAGGTCCCAATCGGCCTTCGGGCTGAATTTGTTACTGACATTGCTCTATGTATCAGAATACTTTGCAGACTACATATATTTAACTTCGAACACAAAGAGAAGCTTGTAAGAATTCCCTCGGAAAATCAACCAAAAAGATTTGTAACAGCCTCTCCGTGAATTACCGTCTCCTTTACCATGCAGACGTATACCGGTTTAACACGAAGTCCTGCATGACCAAAAGCAGCCCTCGGCGCCATTTATACTGCCCACGGAGCCCTTTATAATTTACGCACGATATTGATAGATGCGGTGGGATCTCGCTGGAGTTCTGAAATTGTTTTGCCATGCCTCGTGGGAAGAAAAGGGGACTTGAAGAGAGAGTACGTGGACGTCTGATATGGGAATGGGGGAGGAGAATAGCTGCAGAACGCGTGATATGATTCTTCAATGGTGATCCATACGCAGAGGAGTCTCACGCATCCTGCCAGCAAAACCCTCTCCTCTCCGTTCCTCCCTCTCCCCTTCTTTCTTCACTCTCCTCCCACCACCACCCCGCACCATCAAAGTTTTTTTCATTCCCACACTGATCACCTGTCTTTTCCTATCTATTCGCATTGAGAGACAGGTACGCTCGATGGAGAACGCTTTTCAAATTCGCTGGAAGCCATGATCGCACCTCGGCTATCTCGACTATATTCATACGCAGAGATAGATCTGTGGGAACGGAAAAGTTGAAATGTTCACGTAATGAGTAAAATGAAGATATTTTAGGTAATTGTCTCTTATTTTAGTGCCATGAAGCTTCATGATGTATACATGCTCACGTACGATCTTCTTTGGGCTCCCGGATAGCCAAGTGTGCAACGCGTTCGACTTCGGAAAAAGCGTACACGATTCCCGGTGGAGACTCACGTACGAAATTGCCTAAACCTGTCAAAGCACTTCTTACATCAATAATAATACTAAAATTGCCTTTATTCGGTGAAACTAGGAGTAGAGAGTCCCATTTTCCATTTACCCTTGTCAAAAGAATATATAAATACAAAGGAACTGAAATAAACGTCAAAGCAGGTGAAGATAACAACCAGCAAAATTCTTGACTCAGGGTAGCCAAGATCTCTTCGGAAAAATAACCGATATAATTACCCAAGAGAAAATAAAAATTAGACAAGACATGCCGAACGTAACCAGAATCCTTTGGCGGAGTCTAAAAGTATTGTCCCACGCACCGCGAAAACAGAACAAATAAAACAGAGGTAATGAGGGTGAGGGAAAGTGAGCACTGAAAAGGTGGATACTACCCATAAGGACATGCCACGAAGAAGATTTTTCTAAATGAAGGCCATCCTAAAAAGGAAAGGCTAACCATGATAATGACCGCGAATAAAACGGCCGGACTTTCGAGTCTCATTTTCCCTCTCATTGAAGTCGTTTGTCTCCTCCACCTTCCCCTCCCGTATTCCCTTCACTCATCTCATCACTCACACTCTTCCGTCCCTCATATCCACCCCACTCCAAAAACGTCCGTGCCGTTTTTTTTCCCCCTTGGTCCCACTCTTCGCCGCCCCCATCTTGTGATGGAACGCCGTGATGAGGGCGAAAGGGTTAGAGATATGGAAAGGGTCCCCCAAAGTACCCCTTACGAGAAAAAGGTTTGATGGCCGCGAAAATGCAGGAGGAGAGAGAAAAGATGAAGGACGCCAAAAAAGAAGAGAGGGAGAAATTAAGAGAAATTGAAACCGATTTCCCGCTGCAGTTAGGAGAGGAAATTGATTAAGCAAATGACTAAAATGCGAGGGAATCTGATTTAAAATGAATATTTTTCGTCGGGAGCGTGTCCTGTTTGATGGGCACCCGTGGGCGTGTGTGCTTTTGGCCGCCACTTCACTAATCACTGCAAATTAATTAAACTGATAACAGCAAAGAGCTCCCGTGTCGCTGGAGCATGCGGAATAAATGAAATGCCTTTTTTTTTGCGAGCGCCAAATATGTGCCTCTTCATTGGGTAAGAGAGATTAGTACAAATATAGACGGAGTTTACCCAGCTATAAAGCTCGCTTAAATACCCTGAGGCATTAAGTAATTAAAAGTAAACGGCACTAGACCTCATGCATCAAGAAGCATCATTTGGAGGAAAAATTCGTCTATCCTTAATGGACAATTTAGACACAATAAATATATTTCTATTACAGAAATATATCAAATATTGGGCTAATTGATTGTGACAATATTTCAGTGTAGGAGTTTTATACTAAACAAAAAATTCTAATTAGCCCCAGTTGATTTTTTATCCAGTTTGTGAAAGAACGGTGACAACACGATCAAAAAAAGAAGCAACTTTAAAATTTTGTAGCAAATCCAACGATTCACTTGCTCTGATCAATTAAATAAATGATCGGTAAAATCTCATAAAATCCCTTTATCCTCTTCATAGCAAGCAATTTTAGCTCTAACTTCCGGCTACAATCATCGTTTTTCATGTAAAAAGGCTATAGGTTAATTTGAAAGCAAGGATATGCACATATGAAAATTCTCGAAGAAAACGGGAATAAAAAAAATCATACGAGACCAGGACTCGAACCTGGAACCCTCCACTTTCCGGTCGGGTGCTGTAGCCAATAATGCGGAAGTGGTTCATCAGACTTCGCGGTATCGACCACAGCCAACCAAATTTAAGAACCGCTCAATAGAAATTGGTGGAAACGAGAAGCTCTGTATAAAGCCCGAATGTATCCAACCGGAAAGTGAAATGTTCTTGGTTCGAGTCCCGACATTTTGTCCCCTGTCGACATAAAAAAAAATTGGAAAGTTCAATAATTTTTCTTAGTACATACAGGACAAAAACTGAATCACCCAGATATCTTCGGTACTATTTTCTCTTACTAATGTCTATGGAATCGTTTAAGATCTGTGGAAAGAAGTTCTGCGGAGCATTATTTTGGATTCACGAAACATAGATTAAGTGATTTGACCGAATAACCCTGGTAGAAATCTTATCAACAGTCAATGAAGAGCAAAATTAAAGTAAACTTATCCAAAAAAAAAGAAGAATATTAAGCTGGCACAAACTTCGCTATGATTTGTGGATACTAATTATTTACGAAAAAGATTCTATAAAACATCTTTTGCAAACCAAAGAAGTTTGAGATATTCGATAAATTAATTCGTCGATGATGATGATGCCAGAAACTTTTCCAACACCTATGGCCATATAATTTTTCTTCAGAATATTAAATCAGACAGCAGAAATCAACTCAATTTAACTTGGCAGATAATTATAGAAAAGCAGATAAACTATAAGCAAGCAACCTGCAAGAATTTCCGAATTCGAAACATGGAGCATTTCGTCAAAGGGCTCCGACTGTTCGGAAATGTTACGGAAAGAGAAAGTAAACAAGAGAATTTTGGGTGGAGGAGATTAAGGGAAAAGGCAGGGATGCTGACGGCATACATTGTGAAACACGAGGGGAAGGATACAAGAGGAAGAATGAAACGAGAAAGAGAAGAAGAGACCTTGACCGAAAAGGGGAGAACAGTATTAAAAATGGGAGTTAGCACTAAGATAATAAAACAAACAGGAGGTTAGAAATGAATTTACTATTAAAGATGTCAGTATCACTACTACTATTACACTAAAGAATAATTTAATGCAGTTCTTCCTAAACCTTTTTATGTTACTGCCCCCTTGGATCCATACCACTGCCCATCAAATATGAAAATCTATAAATATTAATTTCTGTATGGCCATATCCAAACAAAGAATTAAAAGGAAATTAAATACTGCAATGATAAAATTATCCACCAAATTACTGCATGACAATTTTCTGATGTTGTATTGATGACATAAATCCAGTAAAACTATTGAGGAAGAAAGATGACAGGCAATGTGATAACATTCTTTTTCGTCTATCGCCCCCCTAGATTAGACCAGCGCACTAGGAGGGTGGCAACGCCCACTTTGGGAATCACTGATTTAATGGGTATGATTATTATGTGATTATTATCTTAAATTTTTACGAGTGTTTCTTAAATGCACATGTGCAGATGTGTATGCTATTTAAATAACACGCGGATAAAAGACGAGAAAGATTGACTGATGTCGCAAGAGAATCTTGAGAGTTTCTTATAAATGTTCATGATATATTCTGAAAGGATCTGAGAGATGATGCAGAAAATTACTATAAATACTTGGGTTACTGAGAGATAATACTAGAGGGGCCAAGTGGGCAACGCGTTCGACTTCGGTGAAAGCGGTCCCAGGTTCGATTCCCGGTGGGGGCCCTCGTGCGAAATGACCTAAGCTGTCGAAGCACTTTTAACGATACTACTACTACGATAATACTAGAATACTCGAATACACTCGGAGAGAGTTTCGCGACATTAGAAATGCTCATATGATACAAACAAATAGATATAATACAGAGATGAAAGAATAAAGATGATAAATAGGGGAGCAAGGATGCTGGAACGCAGTCTTGAGAGATGCTTAGAGATGGTCCAGAGAGATACTCGGAAATGCTGAGAATAGATAATGGATTAGGAGAAAATGAAAGAAAATGGGAAGAAGACGCCACATTCCATGTGGGAACCCAAACGTGCGAAATAATCTTATCTTTCGAAGCACTTTTATCAATACTATAACTGAAGAGACGCTAGTTGAGGAATTAGAGAATGGATTGCACAGCTAAGATTGATGAGAATTCAGGTATAGAAACGCAGATAGACACTGAGAGTTGATTATAGATTCTGAAGAGGATGATGAGATGAGAGAGATGGAAAGAAAATGCGATGGGCAGAAAGGAAGAGGTATCAAGTAAAAGAGAGAGAGCTGAAAGTGAATGACGGGAAGATGGACGGGGATAGATAGATGAGGGGATGGGAGAAATAAAACGGTGATGGAAAGACGGCTTGGGAGAAAAGCCAGGAAAAGAGAGATTGGGATACGTGAGAAAAAGGGAGAGATAGGAACTGTTGATGTCGATATAATAGTAAGTAAGAAATGAAAACACGAGTTTCATCGAAATGGTTCGATGCCTTGGGTTAATATACAAATACATTTCTCTCCACCCATAGTTTATTCAAGTTTAAAGAGAAACTGAAAAGCTGGAATTTTTTTAAAAACTCGAATTTCTTTGAAAAAATATTCGATAAGGTTATTTGTGCTTGAAGGTAAAGGAAAAATTTGATCGAAGAAGCCTTTAATGAGTGTAGGAGTAGATATTACGGTAAACGTATTCTACTGGTCGATTTCAACAACTTGAATAACAGCACCCAAAGCAATGAAAATGAAATATATAAACGATCAATATAATTTTCACACGATAACCACAAAACTTTTACAACAGATAGTAACTCATTATCCTAGTTTTAGTACTTAATACCCTAGTTTCTAGATGATGATAGCTTTTTCGAACAAATGTACGAATTTTAAATTCATACCCTGAGCATATTTGGAGCCAATAACTGTTAACAAATAATATACTCGTATTTTCATCAAATGTTGCAAACTTACGGTTCATAGAAGTATTCTAACGTTTGAAAACGTTCAGCGGATAGTTATTTCCCAGAAAAGTAACTTATGTTCTCCTCAGAAATATTAATAGAAGTAGAGCAATGGTGGCACCCCCTGCCACCCGCTGAGAGGCGGTTTGCAGGGTACTTCCATAGACATTATCAGCGACTGTACTTAGGAAGCGTCACTTAATGTCCTTTCAATGCCAAGAGATTCTTGGCACCTTAAAAGTTACCATATTCATTGTGTGTACTGATCTACGCCAAGATCATGATCATTCATATCACATAGAATCATAGGAAGCTAATCTAAAATACAAAGTGTTACTTACTAAGTGTTTTTGTCTTATTTAGTATGTCTCCCTTCCATAAAGTTGAGCTTGATCACATCAGATTTAAATAGGAAGCTAGTTATGTCAGGTTAATTAAGTGAGGATGCGGAGTGTACTCAGTGTTTGCAGGCGTAGGACGTGTGATGTCGCTAATTACGAACTTCCGAGAAGCTAGTTTATTTATCTATATTAACTATGGATTGTATACAGTTATATCAATGGAGTTTAATGCATTTAATATTTAAAGTAATTAATCAGATATATTTTTTTAAGAGATACTAATGAATTGTAATTATTGTGAGCCTCTTTCGCCAACATGGCGGCCATATGACAACATAGACTCCCTGCTGAAAAAATATCTTAAAACTAGATATCTGTTGCTGGAATTTGTTTCAGCTTAAGCTTCAACAACATCGCTGTGTTATTCCATGAGGCTATCATAATTGTCGAAAACAAGTTTTAATCTCTTCTTAACCGGCGTTTAAGATAAATATGAAGCATTGTTGCTGTTTTGTATTCGCGCCAATTAGCGCCAGTAATACTCTATGGCCACAGAGGGCATTGTGACTTGTCCTATCGGGTGTTTTTCTTTTTTTGTGTGTGCAAGTGCATTCCTTTTCTAGAAGCCTGACGCCTGTGAACCTTCTCACAATACGGACGCTGATCCCTTTGTTGGTAAGTCACGTGTTCCTCGTGGCCATAACTTATCAAATACAGTCCACTGATTTTGTAATAAACATTATTCTTTTCTCTCACCTTTTGCCAATTGCGGTAGAAAGAGAGAACATTGTTTTTATCAAGTAGATAATAATAATAGATGATATTAACGATGAGTAATCCGTATTTTAAAAATAAATCAATATACGAAATGAATTTACTATTAAAGATGTCAGTATCACTACTACTATTACACTAAAGAATAATTTAATGCAGTTCTTCCTAAACCTTTTTATGTTACTGCCCCCTTGGATCCATACCACTGCCCATCAAATATGAAAATCTATAAATATTAATTTCTGTANGTAGAAAGAGAGAACATTGTTTTTATCAAGTAGATAATAATAATAGATGATATTAACGATGAGTAATCCGTATTTTAAAAATAAATCAATATACCCACATTGTTGACTACAATGAGCATTAGAAAGTTTCCAATTTTCGTAATTGTAGAAGTCATAATTCTCTCTTTCTAGTTTTCAATAATTATCACCCCACTGCTGCGCCTTGAAGCAGTTGCTACTTTTTCTTGCTGTCTGCAACCACCCCTGAAACTACTAAATATAACTTCTGGTGGTTTTTCTGCAATTTCTTTAAATCCTAACAGGCTATGTTTTAGTACTAGGCATGCACAAATGCAGCTCTCATGGGTTTAAAACGAAAATCCTTAAATTTTCTTCACAAAAATCATTCATGTCCACAAAGTTGTTTACGGAAAACAATCTCCGAGTGACTCTACTTCGAAATATGCTCTCTTCCTCGGGCACTTCCTCGTCGCAGATCGAAGGTTATCTGGACACCAACCGAAAATAATTCCTTTTCGTCTGGCATTTAATGCAACCCTCAGTGACGAAAATCCAAAGTTCTTTCAGCTATGAATACAATAAAAACTCCGCCAACTGCCTTTCAGTTTGATTCGCCCGCACTCTTCGATGTATCCATGGAGATATAAAAAAATAAACAAAAAACGTTGTCTCGGGAATGGGTTTTGCTCCAACCACCTTTTTTTGCCTTCCTCGATCGGCATTCTAGCGGCGAAATCTTTCAAGGCTGGGCGTAGCGTGCTTCGGGATGATCAGGGATGTCTCCGCACGTGAGCGTAGGTGGATGGGTAAGAAAGGGGTGGGGATGAGGGAAAGTTAGATGGGAAATATATGTTGGAGGGAGGAGTGGCCTGACGGGAAGGGACTGAGAAAGGCGACGGATGGTGAGGACACAATGAATGCAACAAACGACAGTAGAAAGAGGGACGCTGATGCACCATCTTCCTTTTATTGCGGAGCTCAAATATAAACATCGTAGTAAATCTCCTTGGAGGCAAGATAATTCTAATTTTACCTTTCCTTGAGACTATATGTCAACCTTTCATGTTTTTTAATGTGATCCATCGCTGTTCAGAAGTGTTGTTGCTGAATGATATACGATATCAGCGCTGGCATATAAATCAACAACACCTCGTACTTTGAGAAGAGATGATCTATGAAGTCATGAGGTGACTTTTCGACTAACTGCAAGCTGTGGATTTGGTTTCAACCCTTCTCGGGTTAATACGAAAGGCTTCCTTGATTCAATTATCCGTCATCTCATTTTCTGGCGAGTTCCCGAAACTAATTGTCAGTACTCGTGCCTTATGATAGGAAAAGCAAACCCTGAATATTAATTTTCCGACAAACTTAATTTTTTATTTCTTAAGGAAAAGCAGATCCGTTTCGACGAATGATCGCCATCGTTAGGTGATGATAGTTGGTACTTTTAGCTACAGAATATGAAAAAACGATCACGTGGTGCTAGAAAACGATCGTTTTTGTTTATTACTAAAGATAAATATTATCACACAGATTTTAATCAGCTAAATCTTGGTAATATCTTACCCAAAACTTTGATAATTGAAATTATAATCTTTCCCCTCCTACTTAAAAGAAACTTCGTTGTTTATTGGTATTTCTCTCATTTATCAATCAATTCTTTCTATCCCGAATCCCTAATTATTTTCTTATACTAAAGAATTAGCCTGACATTCGTCAAATTCGCCTCTTTTACGTGAACAAACTTTCATGACTCAAATGATAGTAACAAGACCTTTGTGAATGTCAGTCTTCACTCGAGTTAATGAAGAATACGTCACGCGAAAAATAAATATTTTTCGTAATTTTTTCCCAAAGTATGTATGAAGAATGAAACAATTCGGTGCGATGACGCTTTAATATTAATGGTCCACTGGATCAACCGCATCTATCCGTAGCCAGGAGTAAAAAACGTGACCTATATTGCCAAAAAATTTCAAGAATGACAGTGATTACATAATGAAGAATTAAAAATGTTTACAACGAATAACGAAAAAGTTATCAAAAATCCCCAAAGAAGTCAAAATAGGAGCAAACAATTTCTATATGTCGTGTAAGATGATAATAAATAAATATCTACGTACTCTAAACTTCAAACAGGATGATGAATCACGGGGCTGTAAACAAGTATGAGAAAGGTAGAGCCTCATGATTCTCCATAGAATATTTTATATACCCGTTGTATATTCTTTGGAAGAAACATCTAGTCTGTTGTGCTTTCCCTCCGCTATTGACTTTTTCACTATCCTGGCCATCACCCTGGGTTTTATATGGGGAAAGTTGGATGGGAAACATTACGAGGAAGGATGTGTAGTCCAACGGGGATAGGATAGGGAGAAAGGGGTGAGTATGGAGAGCTTCGTTCGAATGGAGGGATTGATCAGAAGGGGGATGTGGGGAAAGTGTTAGCAGAGAGGCAAAGGGGTTCGGTTTGACATGAACCGCCAACGCATATCGTGGGAAAGAGTGCTTTTAACTCACCCTTCTTTCTCTTCGCCAAAGGTATTGACCACGGCGAGGGAAGAAAGGCAATGGGGACGAAAAAAGAGGATGAATGGAAATCTAGAGAGAAGACCGTATGTTCTGAGGGGAGATATGTCCTGTATACGGCCTAACGATAGCTACCATAAGAGATCTGCGGTAAGGATTGTGCTCAAGTAAATGGGGATTTCTCGATTTCTTGATATCGAAAGGGATACATCGTAGTGATATTATCGAAGCTTTAAATCATTATTAAATATACTTGACATTTCTTTCTCTGAGAGGCATAAGTTATGCAAGAGAAACATCGGTGAAGTAAATTTGAGTGTAATTTTTCGGGAATCCATTTCCCTGACTTGCGATTATTCTAGGTACGTTTACTTTCGAACTTCTCCAAATATTTTTTTGAAATAGTACTTTACTTTGTAGCTTAACCTGGAGTACCCACATCCTTAATATATACGGAAAAGCAATTAAGAAACTCGGCTTCGTTAAGAGTCGGTCGGAGCGAAGAAAAAGTTCACGAGCGATGTTATTTTGTGTTAGGCCTCATATTGTGTATGTGTAGTGCATAGCACCCTCCCGATAAGTGTTGTACTCGAGAATTAGAAAATGTGCAGCGAAGAGTGACACCTTTTGTGAAGAATTGCTACGATAAATGAGTGAGCGTTACTCAGATGCTACTGGACGCAAGATGGGAATCTTTAGAAGCTTGAAGATTTAAACAAAGAATTAATTTACTGGATAAATTTAGGGAAAGCTGGGTCAGAGATGATGTAGCCAATGTAATGCATCTGACGATCTGAAGCTAAAAACAGAAATGGTGTTGATATGAATGGGTGTCATAGGAATTCAATGAAATACCTAGCCTAAGCCAAGCTTCTAATATAAATTTTGTCAAAGATTCCCAAGCTGCGTCTGAGAGCTTTTTTGTAACGATTATTAGTTTTTATCGTATCTTTTCATAGCAAATCGTATCGTCTTACGCTGCACTTTCTCGAGTTCCCGAGTATACGCTTCATCCTCTGGATCCCATATACTAGACGCATATTCGAAATGGGGCCTGACCAAGGTGAAATAACATTGCTCTCTATCCTTTTCGTCGCATCTACCTTCAATGCACTTTATAAAACAGAGCTTTTTAGTTGCTTTACTGCAGATATTTATAATAATAATAAATGCCTTTATTTCGGATATGGGTGTTCCTGTTTAAGTTATTTTTAGGAGTGATTCCGTGATATTCAACTCAGTCGACTAAATAAGGCCAAAATAAAATTTGTTAACGAAACAAGTATGCATGTCATATAAATACTAGGCTCAAAAACTAACTACATGATTTATCTCGATTTCATATAGATAATTTTCCATCCAAATTAATAAAATGCGAAATGCGCTTAATAATTGTTAAATAAATAAGTCATTCATCACAAGCAGAACATTAATCCTAAAACTGATGGGTCAATTAGCGATTTCAAAATGCTCTTCAAAATTTTAAAAATAACTCCAAATGTTGTGCTTTAAATCCGAAAATCAATCAAAAATTAATTGCTGAGAAAGGATGAAACTATTTCAAATAGGCCGGTGCACATTAGAGCAAAAATGCTACCGAATTTTGTCATCCGTTTCAGCTTCGCAAAGCCAAGTAAAATTATGGGCACTGATATGAGCTCTTCATTCATCACGGGTTTAAAGCGATGGAACACTGAGAGCTGGCATCAGCTTAGGAGCACAACGTCCGTCATGTTTATATTGTGAGCCACGGATGGATTCCATTCCCATTTCTATACGCCCCGTCCGATTTACCGCATTGCACCACGCTGATAATAACTAAGTCCTTAGGGCGACAAATTGACTGAGTCGAGCATCCCCAGATGGGGGGTTACCGGTGTAAAACTAAATGCAATCTGTTACGCCACCTCGCGAAATGGATTTCAAAGAGCCGAAGTATTGCGAGGAAAGCGTGTCTTCCGTTGGGATGGCGGAGTGGTAAGAGTACGTGTTTCCAGGAATCGATCGATCATAACTTATACAGGCGATTTTGCGATGTGCTACATTGACTCAGCTGTTGCGAATAAGCCATGGAGAACATGGTGTCTGATTCAGCTTATCCGCGGAGATAGTTTCGTTTGAGTATGAGATACAAGACAAACTCTACGGAAGTGGCCGATGTACTGTGACAATATATAGTGAACGAATTTCCACAGAAAATCCAGAAATATGGAATTAGTAACTGATTCTATGGCGTTTTCTTATGGGATAATACATGAGCTTGAATTAAACAACGGCCTTGGTCGTCAAGGAGATTGATTGTTTACAACCATAACATTTCCCTTTTATTTGATCAAAACTCTCGCAAGTTAGAATCTACATCAGTATTTCACGATTAAAGTTAGAATCTAAAATAATTCTCTTTTCTTTTGAAACTTATCTCGATTTCGCAGGACCATTATTTCTGATTTAATTTTGTAAAACGAATTAACTCTGCAAGGCATGAGAATGAACTTTACGTGCATTTCTTACAGAAACGTATTATGGGCTCCTGGGTTCGAACCCGAACCTTCCCAAAGATGTGAGTAGTTTTCCTAGGGCTTTCAACATTGTAGAAACACAGTGCAGATGCTTGCGTCTCATATATCTACATTAAGCCGCTTCTAAGATAGAAAAAGGGACAGACAGACAGATGTTGCTCTCTGTATTTATGATTGAATTATTATTTTACGATCTGACGATGGTAATATAACGCCAGAATTGGAAATTAAGAAATTCTAAGGAAAAAATATATTATATAAAAGTACACATCCAGTCTAACTCCTGAGGAATAACACAATCTATAGCTTACATTATGATACGTTCTGTGTAATGATAAGAGAGAGTGTGGAAAATGAAATTTAACTCGAATAGGAGCATTGCATTGGGTGTCAAAGGTATAGAAATCTAAGGCAAAGTTGTCCAGCATACAGCCAATGGGTCAGAACGAGGCCCTTTGAAAGTTTTAGCCAGGGCTGTCAAACTTGCTATTTTTTTCTGAATAAATTTAATCACAAACTTTTCCACTAACCAGAGGCGTGTGACGGTGCGCGAATGTTTATTTTGTTTACAGAAATGCGTGATAACGCATCACTGTTTATCTTTTACATAGAGACGCGTATATTATCGTTAGATTATCGAAGTGATATCGAGGAAATAATAAACATTGATGCGTCAGCATAAGCGTGAAATATATAAAAACTGATTGAATTATTGGTTGAAACTATCCTTACTTTACTGAAAAAGCGTGATTTGTGCCCTGAATAGCTTTCTGATTTGACCCCTAGCTCTGGGCATCGTCTAACAGAAATCTAGAGGGTTACATTATTTACAAGAAAATAAAATCAAGAAGCATTACTTAAATTGAAATAGAATTACGAGTGATACCCGAAAACCACGTCGCTAGTATGATGGTTAAGTAGGTATATGATAAAAGTTTTCAAGGTAGAGCGGCTAGGTTTGTCAAAGGATTTTTGGACTTCGTTTAGGGATAGAAGACTTGATTACCGATGTAAGCTTTTCGAATAGTTTATCACCACAGATCTCGTCAACGAGATAGCTGATAATGTTATTCCAGTTAGCAACGTGCGTGAGCACCGACAGAAAACTAAGAAGCGATTCAGGGAAGTGATTGCCAGGACGGATAGTTACTTCTGGTCGTTTTTTCCGCGAAGTATTAGAGAGCTAGTAGAGAAGCTAATAGTGGTTAGGGCGATAAGATTATCGGTGTTTTTATACCCTATGCCACCCGCCATCGGCAGCTTGAGGGGTTTAAATGTCAATGTCTTTCTATATTTGTACGAGGATTTCACAGTCATTCGAATTGACATTTTAAAATATAAGCTCTCCATCTTTAATTTCACTCACAACGTAAACTGATTAATTCTTTGAGAGAGGAAACATGAGAGCCATACTAAATGGGGCCTCAAAAGAATAGCCGCTATGAAAAAGTTAAAGGGCACGGCAAAAAAGTCCGCCATGGAAAGTTCACTAAGTAAATTTCGCTGTAAGCGAAAAATATAAAGAGAAAGGGAAAAGGCGGTGGATTAAAAAATATGAAGGAATATGGGATTAAGAGGGGAAAGATAAGAAATAACTGGGAGGTCTTGGTGAGGATATAGAAAAGGCAAAAGGTGGGAAGAATTAATAATGATTATTCCTCAAAAAGAAAAAAAATATATAAATTATTCTCCACGAAAACTCCACTGAAATTGGGGTAAATAGTATATTGCTTTAACATCGTTACACAAGTGATAATTTTAGTCTTCGTTACGATTATGAATTATTGGTAAGGCATATATAGAACTCACGTTAGAAGTCATTAGGTTAGTGGTTGCGTACCTAAAGCACGCCCAAAAATGCTCGCGGGAGAATACTTTTTTGGCACACGGAACTCTGACTGCATTATCTATACTTTTCATGCATTTTTACACAGTAAATGAAGCTCTAGAGTAAATATACGTTGATTTAATTAATTAATATTGATAACAAATGATAATTTAGTGAATACGCGTNAATATTACTCTTTCGAGCAGTGCTTGCCCAAATTTAGTCCCAAATGGCTGGTCTAATTCTCATGGCCAGATAAGTCAGTTTGGCAGAGCAGTCCCCGAAAGTGGAAGATCCTGGACCTAGCTCCGGCCCTGTCAAACCTTTTTTTCTTATCCGTTTCTATTTGTAAGTGTATAGTAAACCTAATGTATGCCATTTTCGTAAATACCTTATCGTAAATAACTTATCGTAAATATGTAAGTGTAACCAGGGAAACGTAATCAGAGAAATGTAAATAGATCTCTGAGATATTTTCATCGAGAAACGCAAATAATTTACGAGGATTGCAAAAGAAGTACCATTAAAAATAATCAGCGATTCTCGGAGTAAATTCTCTGAGCTAATATAAAGATTTTCCATTTTATTTGGGAAACAATGCTCCTTCCCCTTCCCCAATATAGTACATATCATTTGGCTTTAAGATCTATAGGGACAATGGCAAATGTTTTTATTTTCGTCCCATACAAACTAAATAAAACAGATATGCTTACAGTTTACTGCCACTAAACTATTCTAACATTCAAGTCCAAAAATTCGCGTTAGTGTGAGATAAAATGAACGCTTACAGCGGTTTCCAAAAAAGTTCTAAAGGGGCCCGTGAGTGCAAATGTTTGTCCTGATTAATTCAGCGGTAGACCCCGCTATTGTCACCAATTTTGTGATATTCACCTGTTAATTATATCTATGAAGCATTTTAACACTATAGTTTTCGTAATAAGTTGTGTTTACTTAATACTGCTTATAATCTAAAATGTGAAAGCAAAAATTTTGGGGAAAAAATAGCAACGAGTGGTCCGCAGCCTGCTAATGTTTAAGAACCGTTACAAACCGTCGAACCGGCGAACCGTCATGCCGCGAAACCGTAAAACCGGAAAACTGCGATACCGTAAAACCGCCAAACCGTCAAAACATGAAACCGTGAAGTTTCGGTTCAACGGATAAGTTTAGGTAATATATTATATGTCATGAAATTTGAGTACCTATTTATATTTTGCAAGTTTACGAGTTGGTTAAACAGATCTTCATATGATATTCTATGATTAAGATGGCTTGCCCTTTTAAATAATCGAACTCATCAAGAGGAAAAGGTCAGCAATCAAACCGATATTTGGGTGTCACTATAAGAGCACAAGATTTGATTTTAAGTTTTAAACTTTCACCGTTTTGATAGTAATTTTTAAGAATAAGGACGCGTTGTTGCAACGTTTAGCGCTTTAGTTTAAGTTTAATGACTCCAATCTGTCTCCTATCAACCTGTTACAATCATCGACCTATCGAATCAAAACAGCCAAAATGACGTGCGACTCCAATCTCGCACTCTTATTGTAACACCCTACATATGTCAGCAAAGGACAACACTGACTGACTGACACTAACAATCGAGTACATTAAAATAAGTCATCAACAACAAGATAAAACAACAATTAAAATCCTAAGCCAACAATAAAACTAATCCCTTCTTCGGCGATAATGTGCGACAAAGAGGACATTTCAACAATAGGAGTAGTAGTATTGTTAAAAGGCTTTTTTTAACTGCTTCAACAGGAAAGGTCATTCCACACATGAGAGCTCCCACCTGGGACCGAACCCGGAACAGCTTTCAACAATCGAACTCATAGAAAACGAAATGAAAACAATCCATCTAACGAAGCACATGTCAAGAATGAACATTTTACGTCAACAAGAAAGCAAAACTTTCGATTTATGCGTATCTCTTCGCCTAATTGATGGTTTCCGAGAGTACATCGAATGAATGACGTCAACCGTCGGGACAGCGACGGAAAAAAAGGACGGAGAGATAGCGTTAGAGAAAGGCCAAGGGTGCATGCGTTACGTCCCGTGAGAAATATACGTATTCCATATTTCACGAGCGAGTATTTTTTAAAGATTACGCCGTTCATCACGCGTAGCCGCATTTTTTGCACAAACTTTTTTCGTTCCGTGGCTGATACAGGTTTCGTGCGGAATGAAGGATTCGCGCACGGGGTTTTTTCCGGGCGTTGAAAGTGAGTGTTTATTTTTTCGCGTTTTCGTCCAAACGCTGAAAGCCGAAGGATGAGAAAGCAATTTCAATTTAGTGCGGCGACGATTTTTTTTTTCTAATTTCAAACGAACTCGCGGATTTTCGGTGTGGATAAATCCGCGGGAGAGCCAAGCGGTCGTCTTTGTAATGAGGGATTTGGAGCGAAATGAGCAACATTTATTGTGTCATTTACGTACCTAATATAGGAGTAATGAGCTTACGTTTCCGTCATTCAGGTTTTAAAATATTGCACAAATTATACGTTCATCAAATACCACTTTAAAAAAATAACAAAAAAATATTACGCGAGGAAGAATCTACAGCTATAAAGATTATTCATTATCATTTTTCCCTTTGTCATCATCTAACTTTAACGTTCTATGATAAGCTAAATCTAAATGTATATTTCTTGTATGTATCTCTCACTGTGTATGTACTTAATGTTGTATGTGCCTTATGTAATGTAATGAATTGCCAACGGGATGGTTTTCCTTCCCGTCCTTGGGCGAATGCCAAGCAATCCTATGTTTAATATGTTACGCTACCCTTCAGTGCTGCCACCTAGCCAGAAGGCCAAATTGTATTGTCAATTAAAATAAATAAACAAATAATGAATTTATATACCAAATACCTACTAAGCTAAGAATTGCGCATTCTCATTGAACTGTATTTCGCGAATTTCTGATTTTCCATGTCCATACATTTATGATATCCCTTGCACTACGTTCTTCACTCGGTAAACTCCCGATAAACTTCCTTCTACCCTCCATACACTTCTTCAGAACATCTGATAGTAAAATGAACATACATCAACCTGTAACAATAATGGCCTCGCATGAAGACTTCTGGGCTGTAATTATAGTCGTATACTAAAACATTTATTGAACATTTCTTCTGAAACCAATACTACATCTACATATACATATATACCCTGCAAGCCGCCTTTTGGCGTGTGGCAGGGGGTTTAAAACCAAGCGTTTGAGTTAACTCTTTAGCTTATTCTTATCCGTATCGTTCGCGAAAAGAATCGTTCTATTGTTAGCATCTATTCCTCTTATTTTACGCTCAATGTTGGATCGACCGAAGCAGCTGGTAGGTCGCATTATACAGATTACCTCAACCGCAAATGTACTTTCTCTGAATTTATCAAGTAATCGCAGCGTAGCTTCTAATCTCCTTTCTTTCAAGGATTCTCAAACTGCGTCTGATAACATTCGCGTAACTCTTGCTTTTCTATTGTGACACTTCTTAACAGATTGTATTGTCTTGCACTTTCTCATGTTCGCGAGCGTACGTTCAATCCGCTGAGTCCTATATACTCGCCGCATATTTCAGTTGAGGCTTGACTAAGGTGAAATGACATCGTTCTCTCATCGTTTTCCATCGCATTTACATCCAATACGCTTTATAAAACCAAGCTTTCCTGTTGCTTTACTGCAGATTTTTCGGAAATGTGTGCTCCGATTTAAGTTATTCAACTGACTCGACTACATTTATATTCCTTCCAATAACTTTGTACGGGTATACTATAATACTACCGCAAATAATTAGCGTATGGTAAATAATTCGCAAATAAAAAGGTTTATCTTTCAATCAATTTCGTGATATGTTGATCATCAGATTACCATCAGGTTCCCATTAAATTTGTACAGTAAGCTTAGGGGGGATTTACCATTCGTAGGACCTATCCCTGGTCCTTACCTTTTTCAGATTGTTTTAATGAAGTGGGTATCCACCCACTTCATTAAAGTGAAGTGAAGTGAAGAATTCTCTGAATCCTTCGTTTTATGCATAGTAATTAAGGAAAATGGTGAAAGGTAACTTTGCACATTAACGTGCGCGCCTACGAAATAAAGGAGAAACAGACATAGGATAGAAATCTGGCTGGACCCGAACCCGAATATTACTCTTTCGAGCAGTGCTTGCCCAAATTTAGTCCCAAATGGCTGGTCTAATTCTCATGGCCAGATAAGTCAGTTTGGCAGAGCAGTCCCCGAAAGTGGAAGATCCTGGACCGAGCCCCGGCCCTGTCAAACCTTTTTTCTTATCCGTTTCTATTTGTAAGTGTATAGTAAACCTAAGTTATGCCCTTTTCGTAAATACCTTATCGTAAATAACTTATCGTAAATATGTAAGTGTAACCAGGGAAACGTAATCAGAGAAATGTAAATAGATCTTCTTAGTCATGAGTTACAGCCGAGTACTTTTAAGTTAAATTTACGTACCGTCATCCGTTAGTATTCTCACAGTAAACTAGCATATTCAAATTATTTCTAATAATTAAAATAAGGCATACTATCAATAATACCCAGAAATTCATAGATTGAATATTATGGAGCCAGTAAACGAGCGCTGAGAACTTGTTATGATCATCTAGAACTAAATCACAGCACGAAGAAGAGGAAACTTTGCCATGTTACATCTCACTAAACTCCTATTCCATTCGAAGTGAAACAGACCGAGTAAAAAACGGAAACAGGCATCCTTTACGAACGAATGTCACGTTTGTCTGAGGCGACCATTTCAAAGCGGTTTCTGCACAGATTAATTAATTAAACTCGCTACCTAAATAGAACCCGTTCGATTTACACTAAATTCGACCGCATCACTTCTCTATGACTTTAATGAAATAATTACGGGATGATTAACGCTACCAACTCGCTCTACCAACCAACTCTACTCGCAGAAGCATTTTGCCCAAAGTAATAAGAAAGAAAACACTGAGATTAAAGCGTCCGACAGGGCCGTCGAGAAAGGATTTATTCTTCCCGTAGCTTCCATAGAGCGGTTTAATTGCCAGCAGAGACGTTAATATTCATTAATTCGAGAAGTATTTTCTTTTTGCAAAAAAGTAGAATGCATGCATGTGTATGAGAGCAGCATGCTTTCGCAGGCCCTGGAAGCATAAAAATCTATCCCAGCTGTGCTTCCTAAGGCATCAAAGCGGGTCTGTGCTTTTCGCCAAATGCACGACCAGTTACAGACACATGCGAAAAAAGAGACGCGTCAAAACACTTCTGTCATTAGCTCTCCCGCTTCCTATGCCTTATAATGCTGAATTGGATGTTAAAGGACTGAGTTTTCATTAGGAAAGGCTTATAAATTTTACGAGATAAAAATACGAGAAACATATCTCTCTGAAAGGGCTTTAAGATGAGTGAAAGAATATTTCAAATTACATAAGCAATTGAGGAAAATAGTTGCTCCAAGTATGTACAACATGTGCTAGTAGAATAAAATCATCAATCGGTGTTTGGATACTAATGTTTATTTCATTGTATACGTAATATGCAGACTCACATACGTATTCGATTTGAACCCTTTATTGAACCTAAACTAAATTGTAACTTAAAGTCCGATTAGAACTATAACACGCAAAATTCTTAAGATACAAACATGAAAGTGCTATTGGCAATATTTCAAGGAAAGATAATTAAATTTTTGTACGATTAGTCTTAAAAGCCAGAAAAATTATATAATGTTTACTTTTATATTATTAACGAAGTTACAGATATAATGCGGTCTCCTCAAGATCGTTTACAATTTCAGTTAATGGTAAAACTCAGATAAAAACATCTCAGAATTCAAAATGTATGCATCGCATTATCCAAAATTTATGTAGTATGCCACCGTTTAACTTTTATACACTAAATTCTTCAGAATAAATTTTATATTGGATCGGATAATTAAAAATTATATACTGTATTTTACTAAATGAGAAATTTGAACTTACAAAGGGAGGATCACCTCTGTGAGGAACGGGTTCGTGCAAAACTTTCAGGGTCAATTCCTTGCTCAAAAATAATTGACACATGTCCGACCGTTGACACAACTAGGCATTTTTTAACGCAATATTAGCAACTGAAAATCGGAGTTAGGCGATCACGCCATACACGGGCATCACCATAAAAATCGGGAACCTTTCCAAGCTGGGAAATGCTTTCTCCCATTTTTTTTCAATTAATTATTTTTTCGCCATTTAGTTTTATCTCCCTACCATCTAAACATTATTCACCTATTTCCTCAACATTTATTCAATAATATGTTACGTCGGAACTCCAGCATGTATTACATTGCTACAAATAGGACACGAATTCTCTGCCTAAACCACTGGTTTGGTCCCTTTATGCCGTACGAGCCACAACGGAAAACCCCCAGGATCAATGAGATATTCATCCTAGCTATCATAAGTTCGATTCCAGAAGTTCCCAAATTCCCGATTTTTCTCGAAAGAATGCATTCTGGGGATTTTTGGAAATTTATTTGGCGTACCTACGTTTTCCACAGAGGTGGTCCTCCCTTTGTTAGTATTCTCCACAGGATTTCATTATTCGAGCTGATTCAACATTACAGCTATCATCAGGTCAAACTATGTTATCAGGTCAAATGTAAGGCCGATACCGATCGAATAATAACATCGTGTGGAAAAAGTTCAAATTTCTAATTTATTATATGGCGTTCTACCAAGTAAGTTTTATTACATCTGCATTTTACCATTTGAAAATGACACTGTAAACCCTAGAATGAATGAATGACTCCTTGGTACACTAATTGCACATCTGAATGAAATATAGCGTTGTTCTTATAGAAAAGCTAAATCCGGAAAGAGCTCCCTCGATGATGAAGACTTTAAAAATTGAACTGTTAACGATTTGGGAAAACGGGGAGCAAGAACATCACCCAAAATTAGTTCTGGATTATCGCATCTCAGCAGCAGATTTCCCATGAGGATCCGGCACATTTTTTTCAGTGAATCTCTTCCAGGATAATTTTTTCTCTCTCCTGGATCTGAATTACACCCATTTCCGATTTCAGAGGATAGAGCTTCATCCACGTAATAAATCATCAAAGGATTTCGCACGGATAAAGTAAACGTCAATACCTTAACCGTTTAAAGAATAAACAGCTTCATTTCAACGTCGCGGAAGAAAAATTTCTAGTGAAATAGCAATGAAATGCCTTTTAACAAAACAGGATTTTAAAAGACACCTACATATTTCATCATGGTTTCGAAATGAGGAAAAGATTGAGATATTTTTTAAATGGCACCTGAATTATTAAATCAACTACGTATGAGAACCAGACGACGGAAATATTCCTTGAAGGAAATTGGCGGAGAAAAATCTTTTAATGTGTAGTTGGTGGCACAGAAAAGAGAAGGAAAGCAATGGTCGTCAGGAAGAATCTAGAATTTTCGTATGTCAAATAAATTAGCATATGGGATGATTTACATCAAAAGGAAATTATGCAATAACTGCATGAATAAAATAAGCATTTATTTATATGCACATTTAATTAATGAAAAAATCTTATCGATAAATTTAGACTACATAAACGTATATGGTTTGGTGTTCCCCAAAGATTACCAATAAAATGATGAGTAGCTTCAGGATGGTTTTCTGTTGGTGTTTAGTAGTCTTGGAGGGTTACTGTAAAAAGTCTAGAAGCTGAATAACATACAATTATTCAAGGAAAAGGCACGAAATATTTAGATATTCTAGCCATTCAATGAAAATAGACACCAATTATCCACTGCTATACAGCCTTAAAAACCACCAACCAAACTGGCCAAACATAACACCATATCCAGATGCAAAACCTGTTCAAACAATAATGTAATATTGCAATATTCTCAGTAAATGTTATGCTCGTTTGTTTTCATTAGAGAGTTTTCCTATATGAACACCGTTATGTCTACTCTGCTAGGCCCTCAGAGAGTCAAATGGGTTTATTAGCAAATTCCTATGCTAAATTATAACCATACTGACACAAGCCTAGGATTTTCGCCTTCGGTAAGTGGGGTCCAGGGGGTTGATTCCCGTGCAAATGACCTCGTCCATGGGCTTTCGGATAGCCAAGTGGGCAACACGTTCGGCTTTAGTGAAAGCGGTCCCGGGTTCGATTCCCGGTGGGGAAATATAAGCTGTCGAAGAACTTTTANTATTTCGCATACTTGAGTACCTTCAATTATCTTCCATCGCCATAACCAAGGATTCCAATCGGCTTTCATGATTAAACCTGTGAGATTCCGTTAATGCGCTCATATTTTCTGTTTTCTGCCAAAAGAATTAACAAATTTATAAACGCGATCACTTCAAGACGCCTGGCATTAATACATTCTTTGCAATCACGACGATAGCTTTTCTATGCATAATTGAGTAGCGCTCGGTAACAATGACCATCGCTTAAGATTGTACGATTCTGGCGAATACTTCTCTTTTATGAGACGATATAAATAGACATTTCTGAGAATCGATCTTGTGGTATTAGTAGTACCGTACGCAATTGCATAACCTCGAGAAACATAATGAACTAAAGATAATGGAAAGCAAATAATAAATGCATCTTTCTAAACATTTTTTTTGTCGACTTTAAAATCTCTAGGTATGATTTTAGGAGTAACTTACAAAAATTAAACCACTGTTGATTTCTGACGAAAGATAACATGAAGGCAATTTAAAATTTGTATAAAGCAGTAGCAGTGTTAAATAAACACTACGAAACCTAACTCACGAATAACCCATAAAATCCATCCGCGATGTTACTCGGGTTTGAATTAGCAGAAATATTAATAACCACAGGAAGGTAACCTTATCACCGGCTTTTACTGATGACGGGAAATTTAAAGATGCCCAAATCTTGAAACCTTATCTCCAGTATAGAAATGTGTGCACGAAGTGGATATATTACTGAGTTATTAAGTAGCGTGCCTTAAAGATTTATTTATGCGTGAATATGATTACAATATAAATGACTGGAAATATTAAACTTAGAAGACGTTAATGAAAAAATACATAATCTCCGGTATTTTTACAATTAAAAAAGTGTAATGGTAGGTAAGTTGATGAGGAGAAATAAACAATGTGTACCATCATAACCGTTCCTAACATAATAACACATTACTGATGTAACATCATGTTCTGTTAATAAATAATAATAACAATAATAAAATCTTTAATGGAAACAGGAAAATGGTCCCTATTACATCCATTTTAATAACAATAATTATTATTGACCAGCACACACAACCATTCCCTAATTGAAAAATCCGATTAGCCGGGACTCAAAACCCGGGACTTGGGGTTTAGAACGCTAGCACGCTAACCACTCCACCACCTCAGTTGGTAAAATAATGAAAACTCAGTTAGAAAACGTTGAAGATTTACTGTACAAACAGTCAGCACACAAGTTTAAATATTGATCTTAAAACATTCAAACCGAATTCTCAACTAAGCCAAGATCTCAAAAATGAAACTACTGAAATAAAAAATATTACTGTTATTATTATTGTTGTTGTTGTCATAGTTGTTGTTATCATCATCATCATCATCTTCTTCCAAACGCAGATTAGAACAATCCGCGATGGACAACTACTGTGTCCCCGCAGCGGTAGATAGGAAAATGTATACTAATCCGGACCAATTTTTCAACATTTTTAGTATCCCTCCGTGGGTAAAAAACTAGGTCACGCATTCGGATAACTAATATTTTAATGCGGGAAATGTCGGTATTAATTCGTAAAAAATTGTTGCGGCGGCGATTTAGGTAATAATACCACTGCGCCAGCCAGGAAAAGTCAGTGATTATATTTATACAAAAGAAAATGTTTTTTTGCGCCCCGTTTGGACACCGTGATGGATTGCGAGCATTAATCGGCCCTTCCATAAACAGTGGATATGCGAGGTTTGATTTTTTCCAAGAATAAAAGGAGCCTTGCGGAAAATACTCCATAACTGCAGCGGTTATATTTTCAGAATTAAGCTCCGCATTCTTTTTTTAAATATATGTTTCGTTGGGACGTTGCGTTTTAATGAATTCATGCCGATTACTAAATCACACAATCGGCTAATTATTACTCCTTTCATGCCTTTGGACCAAAGGCATTTCTAGTTACATCCGTGATTAACCATTTTGTATGACGCGTGCATTCGCATAATTAGCGCTGTCGATTCAACCAAAGAGGGACTAAGCAAACTTTATCTGATTACAGTGGACAGAAAATATAAATACGCGTTAAAAAAATTCCCAGTAGGCAGATCCACATTTGAAGTACTCGTGTGATCAAGTGACATATGCCAAACAAATTATCGATTGAAAGGCTCCTGAATATCAAATGAAGTATTGTCATGCCAACCAAAGCTTCTTTACTGCCGTTGTATTTTACGAACAACAAAGTAAGTAAAAGATATCTGAAAGGTGTATATAATTTATGCGATGCATGTCACAGAAAGAGCACCAAAGCTTTCCAAAAAAAATGATACTAAGGATTCGTTGCGCTAAATATTGGAATTTAACTCGGAGGTAATAAACTCATCATTCAGGATGAAGTATAGCCTTATTTTTTGTGTCCAATGCGACACAAAAATTTATTAAGATGAGGAAATTGATTAATTTTAAGCTTAATGTGAAAATGTTGCTCAGGATGTCTGTTGAAGTCAGTTCGGTTACTTCCTGGAAAGTTATACTATTATAAACTGTAATATATAGCAATTATATCATGATGTACAAGGAAGTATTTCGTAATGACTCGATAATATACCAGGGTATAGGAAATGCGTTCTATCAGTATCGTGTGTCATCAAAGTTGAAGGATGATTTAAAAACTTACGATTTAACTTCGTCACCATGACGATTTCTTCTATTCCAGATGATTCCGGAGGTATACACGTTTGATTGTAGCAACTATTGTGGTTTCCATTGTAAATCATAGCCATGTTCTTGATGGCTCTTCATCCTGTAAATTAATTCCATTTAACTATGCAGATTTGGCATTCTTCATAACTACATTACAAAGAATATCAATGAAACCATCCTCTTTAATCATCATCATATATTACGGTAAATCGTAAATCAAATTAAATTACATACACATCTTAGAGAAACTCTTAGCAGCTAAAATTAATTATGAGACATTGCATAGAAATAGGAAATAGTTTTTATTAATGTTCTTATTATGCTTATCTACTTAATTTCTGAGTATTTCCACACATATTTTTAGTACATACACATTTCTATGCATACACATCTACATATTTTCGCTTAATATGAAACGGAAAATTAAACAATTTGATCGAAAAAGATTTTTTCCAGTAAAACTAAACTTATTTATGGAAATCAGAAATATATGATTTTGAATTCGTGCTTTCATGTGACGATTCACAAGAAAAGATTTCAAATAAAACAACATTTTTACCAACGATGACGGAAACCAATCAAACGTAAGATTCCCCTTCCTCTCCAACCTACTTTTAATCTTGTGGTCGGTGCAGACTTTATGATTTGCTTTAAAGACTGAGGGATGCACTGAAGGCCTATCTCAAGACTTCTTAATGCCCGTAGTACGTACATTCGAAGGTCACTCTTTATAGACAGTTTATGATTCATCTCAAGAAAGATCCATAGAGTACAAAAGAAATTCATTAGACACTCCTGTGAAGGATACTCCTTAAGTAGATGTCACAATGCATGACATGTTGCTATGCGGGAGGCATGTACGTATGGAGCAACGAGTAACCTCGGTTATTCAGCTTGCATACGCGCTCACTCATGGAGATGCTAATCTTACTATGAAAACGTGTGAACATGCAGAAGTCATTGCAAAAATGTCTACGACGGAACTTTTATTTCATTACTAATTTATTTTGGTTTTCGCGAGTACTGGCGAATTGCTGTGGTCCTCTTCTTCAGGGCTTTTACTAGTATAATGAAAACGTAGCCAAAGCTCTTAACTAATGTTTTCCCTAAAGAAAGTGCATTATTAATATTTTTATTGTTGTTATTTTTATTATTATATGTAATATACATACAACTTATTGTGAAAGATAAATAATTAAACAAAAACATTATTATTATCATAATTATTGGGTGATGTGGTTTTATTGTTCAATCCCAGCACACATTCTTCAAGTATACCGAGGCCATCTCGCAGGACTATCTCTTGTGAGGGTTTTTGTTGCGCTGTAAACAACTCAACAATGCTTTTGACTACCGCTCGTTAATTTGACATATGTACTTAACACGTCCTCCTCAAATTACACGCGTCTACGTATCATTACATGACATACATACCGAGGCCATCTTGCAGCACTCTCCCTTGTGAGGGTCTTTGCTGCAATGTAAACAACTCAACAATGCCCTTGATAACAATAATAATAATTATTATTATTATCAATAACAATTTGATCTTGGTCCAACGTAGCTTTCTTAACACCGCTTACGGTGTACGAAATCCGCGTATGAAAGTGAATTTTCAATTACGGTTCATTGTGCGGAAGTGAATTTACTGTGTACATAAAATGGGAGTTACGCCATGGTCGCCAAGGATAGAAATAGTTTGGACATTTATGAATACATTTAGATACAAAAATAAACCATATCATCGAACTATAGTAGTTATAATTTGCAATATTTCAAAGGTAACGAAATACATGGATAATTGCTTTCAAATTCATTAAAAACTTGGGGGTATTCGGGAAATCTCTCGCAATAAAAAATGTATTGGTTGACCGCCCAAATGCTCAGCTTGGAAAACTTTCTGCTTAGGAATGATAAAATGTCTTCAAAAATATATAAATGCCTTCCTAGAAATATAGTAAGTTTAATAACAGATCGGTTGCATGAAGAATGTCTACAAGTAAAATATAAACCAGGAGGAAGAGAATGCCAGAAGTAAAAAAGTAGATCTTTACGTAGGTTCAAAGTATGTTTTCGTGGTCATAGTTATGATATTAGTAATAAAATGTCTTTATTTAAGGTCGAGATTGAGAGTATTTAGTCTCTTCTTATATAAAACCCCCTAGTCATTACAGATAGAATAAAGGAGGTGTTGCGAGTTGAACTAAAGAAAAGGAATAAAAGAAGGAATGATTACATGGGTTTAAGAGAAAAACCTAAGTCTGCACTTAGGAAAAAATTAAAGCCATTAAATAGAAGAGGACATTCTAGAGTTGGTCATAACAGGGATGTGATGTTCTGATTTGGATATTTGGAGACCGTAGATGAATTTTTAATGAGAAACTAGTAAATTATGATAATTGGTACTTACCGGAGAGAAGAGAGGGATCGAGAATAAGCAGGTTGAGTATGGTGGATGAGTTAAAGGATGTTTATAATTTATGAATGAAATAATGGAAATGTCTGACTTGATAAAGGAACGCAAGTAGGGTATTATGGCGTACTCGAGCCTACAGGGGATATATAATTCGCTAGCCAATACAGAAAATAGAGATAATTTAATTTATGTATGTATTAAAAGTAATCAATTAATAATACATGTAAGCATAAATTCCCCAACATTCTTCTGAAGGGAAAATTTTACGTAATTCATTACAGTCTCACCTTCGATCGACACTAGAATGGCTTCTTTTTATATCAAAAACTATGTATTCGAAGGGGAAAAAACAAAAAAATATATCAATAGACAACTAGATAATGCTATATTAAGCGAGGAAATGAGCGATAGGAAACAAACCCGCATCAGAATGCGCCAAAAAGGAAAACTAATGCAATTCACAAAAGATACGTTATTGACATCCGCACCACAGCTCCAAACTCATTATAACTTAGTTACACGAGGCATAGGATGTAAAAGGAAAAAGGAAGATATTAAAGATTTGACGCTATGCTTAAGACGTGGAAGAACCCACCGGCCTTCGCGCGTCACGTGACTTTCTCCTTCCCCCGATCATAGATCACGCCTTCGAGGGGACATTCGTGCAGTCGCACGGGGGAGAGGCGACAGCGTCGATGACCTTTGAGAATTAGAGTTTCTGGCCACAGATGCGTGTGCGGGTGACTGCATGCAAGCATATGTCCGTGCGTATGGTTCGCGCATGGCTCATAAAGAGCCGTGACCTGCAAGGGAATAACTGCCGATGGGCAGATCCGAGATTTCGCCGTAGCTATGAAAACGTCTCCACGTTCCGATCGTTAATCGCCAGGGGAAGAGTGTTGCCATGAAGAATTACACAACGACGGACGCTGTTTTAATGCCGTAGAAACTTTTGGAAGGAGCAGATGTTTTTTTTTTCACGGATCTGTTTCTCACGAGTCCGTGACTTGAAGGAGAAATTAACCGAGGATGTGCAATTCCGGTATGCCACCATGAGTTTCGGATTCCATTAGTCTGAGAATCATTAATATTACATTTTTGTTTATACGTGTAATTATATGTTTATAAAATGTATGTATGTGTGCGAAATTTTTATGTAAAATTAACAGTCTTATTGCATAAGCGTGTAAATAAAGTATATGTATGCATACGTGTGAGTATATATTTATACACACCCTCAAGTACATGCCCATCAATTTAATATTACTAGTTCAAAAGTGTGCTAAAACAATCTAAAATATTGAAGGCTTGAAGAATCTCAAAAAACTACTTTATAATATCTTTGAAAGTTAGTTAGAAACATATAAAATTTATTGTAAAAAAATGATTCGTATATTTTGGAAAAAATAATAAATTCGCCCAACCTTTCTGTAAGTTAGTGGAGAAGGTATATGGGAGTCCGATTCCCATCTATTGGCGCACTTCTGAATCATTAGCCATGGTTCAGAATTATATTGTTTTTACAATTTAACTCTTTAGTTACTTCGTTATCACATTTCAAATAGTATCACAGTTCAGCCATTATTACTGCTGATATCACTATTTATTTTATCACAGTTCATATCTCTGTTTTAACTATCGTGGTTTATAACAACGTTTATATTGTCATAGATCAGCTATTATCACCGTTCAAATCACAGTTTATTGTACGCGTAGCATTTTACATATTTGGTATGCATTTCCCAGGAATTGTGCATCATAGATTTTTGAGGTTTTAATTTATTACGGTGCTCCTTGCGAATTATTTTGATATATTTATGGCACGACAGTTAACCAGTCATTTTATTGCTCATGATATATATTCAGTAACTTCGCAAAGTCATACATCTACTACTCAACGAAATTAATCATAAAAATCTTCATGGATAGTGAAGGCTTGTTGACGTCAAATACATAAATCACCAAGTCATAAAGTGGCTGACCACCATACTTCGTCCATAACTTTTCTAAACTATTAGTTCAATTAATCATTTAACATTATTTCTTGAAAACCACTATTTTTCTCAATATTGTCGTGTATTATCACAGATAAACATTTTGTGGAACAACATTTGGAAGTAAAACTAAAAGTTTCTCTTTTTCAATACTTATTTCATTTCTCTTATAAGAGTGATACCACGACTAACTAGTGACCCTGCTAAAGCATATTTCGGCCAACGAATATTTTTCGGACTCTGCTAACGACTATGGATTTGGGTATTGAATGTGGATAGCGTATGCGCGCGCTAACGCAAGATAGCAAAAAAGGACGGTGGGGATATCTTTACCGTTTGTATGCGTGTGGCAAATGAATGCGCTGACCACATCGCATGGGGTACACCCACCGACTCAAATGGGTTGATTATGTTCAAGGCAGCAAGAAGTGAGACGCCTGACAAAGTTTCGGCTAACAAAGATTTCGACCTACGAATATAATTCCAGAGCAAACTATTTTCGTTCGCCAAGGCATCACTTTATTAAAAAATTCAAATTCTCATCCAAATACAACGTTTTCACTAATATAACTTATTTATTTCATATATTTTCCATATTTTATAAAATATTTTGTGATTCGAAATTGAAAAATAGTCAATAAAAATCGAGTAAAATTATTTGAATAAGCTGACGCTTAAATTCCGTCAGATTATTTTTATTGTGTATCGTCGAAATGATATTATTTGTAAGTTAATTAAAAATATAAATGACTTAGAAATAATTCTTGCGCATTGTTCAATCACGATAGGTNTTCCCCTCTCCTTACCCTCCCCTCAAAGTTCTCTTAACTATATATGCTGCTACCTCCCTTACCCTTGACCTGAAGATGGCCTTTGCGCCGAAACCGGTCGAAAATAAAACCAAATAGTGTGGAAGTTTACGAAGTTTTTATTTTTCATAATCTTTAGAATGTCCTTCCACGAAGTACGGCCTTCCATGATAGAATTTAACAATAACAATGAGTTACTAAATTACCGCAATCCAATCTACAAACTAATAAATTAAGCAACATTTTAAAACTTAAGAAGAGAATTAGTAGAAAAAGCTATTGGCAAGCAGTATCAGAAGGAATTTATCCACAATATCGTAAAGTTAATACATTTTTAAGCAATTTTTATTTAATCAAAGGACAACATGAAAGCTGAGAATATTTATCACAGCAACAGTCTAATTTGATACTCTCAAAAACTTACTGATTCTGTTAGTTACTCAATCAAGAAAGATTAAGGATAAGCAAAGATTTCCGAGATAAATGTTTCCGAAGATAATTCAAGAGACGCATTTCACACTCCACCGACATAAAGTTTGGTGCCGGACTTAATCTAGAGTCATAAAATGGAAGAGCTAGATATTTTATTTTCACATGCATAATTCAAACCGCCACTAGCGAACTTTTTTCGATCAACAGATATATTTCGTGATATAGAAATAGATCGAGAAATAAAAGTTCCGTGGAGCAGAGAATTTATTTTTCATCGACTCCCACCCAGAAAACTCTCATATCTCCCGGAAAACTTCGCCGAAAAAGGATTAATAATTCTTCCGAATTACTCCCGAAGATATCCAGAAAGACTCCAGATCATATCGAGGATTATACCAGCACCATTATATCATTATTGATGCCCGTTCAGTACCAGATTCTCCTATTCTTTTCCAAGACTTACTCTGCCTCTTATTTCCGACCCGGCGATAAAAAAATTACTCCGGTGTAATTCGCAGTCGAAATTAATGTCCCGGAGTTTACGACTCCCGAACAGGGAAGGGGAAATCGCGTTTTGAGTAATAAGATTAGTCTCCCGAGCTTGTATTATATCTTACACCTTTGCCCGGGGGAGATTTTACGAGGTGCTTTAAAACATTATCTGCCATTTCCCTAGCTTTTAATCGAATCCGTTAGATTAATATTCACGGCGTCTCCTACCCACCCACTTGTCCCTTCACGAGAGAAATATGAAACATATCTTCCTTGATACGGGAAAGCTTTTATTCTTTCCGAAAAGGTCAAAAAATGCCCTCTTTCATTTTTCCACCCAGAAGAAAGCTCCGTGCCAGGATCTAGCTATCCTTTCTGGAGATCTCGACCCGCTTTAAAAAAATCAGCGCGCATTTCTTTCCCTGAGAAAACTTCGCGGTTTTTGCATGTTCCGTTTCGCGGACGGCTTAATAGGATTTAACGGTCCAGGACTTTTGCCGTGTCCACACGATAAAATGGAAGCGAAGAAAAATAACAACTTCTGGGTGACATGAGAGAGCCTTTATGCTACTAACCCTCATAGTGCATGCGTGTTTGTATAAATTTCGCCAACTCTCTCGGTTGTTTTCCCGAGACGCGATGCAAATGTACGAATTCCACCTCTGCCCCTCTTTTGCGAATGCTTTTTTTTTGCACTCAGTTCACGCTAATTTAATCCGTTCCTCTGACGGAAGTCTATAATCTTTTTCTGTGTCGTTTGTATGAGTGTACTAAGAAGTACTATGCGGAGGGTATGAAGGGAGGAAATCGTAGTCAACGAATGACTAAAAGGGGCGGAAAGGCTTTGCGATAGCGAGGAAGTGTCGTTGTCCCATTTTTTCACGAGTTCAAAGGGGTCTAGAGATGTAGACCATCGAGAACTCTTTTAGCGGCCAAAGAAACTGGTGCGGCGCAAAAAGCCCGCTGCTTACCATTTTGAATCTTTTTAATGGAGTAGTACGTATGCTTTCCCATACGTGAGTGTGTAATGAAGCAGTCTATATTACAAGGAGAGGGGTTAAGGCTACTCGGAACGCAAAGGCGCGCACCTATATAATATTCTAATGGAGAAACGGACATGAAAATGTCAGACGGGATCGGGACTTGAACCAGGGTCTCCCAATCTCCGGTTGGTTGCTTTATCCGTTAAGCTTTCAAGATTTAACAAAGCTAAACCTTATATCTTATCTCCCCGTATCACCGGCACCGGCTTTGAACTGATCTATTTATAAAATAGATCGAAAAATCTAATAAGGGGAGGACCTAGTCTGAGGGAAACGGATTCGCGCGAGACTTTCAGGGTATGTTCTTTGCTCAAAAATAGACACAAGTCCGACCGTTGACACATCTAGGCATTTTTCAACTCAAATTTCAATCCTCTACCATTCCGGAAAGTAATCCAAATAAATTTCCAAAAATCTGCACAATGCATTCTTACGGGAAAAATCGGGAATTTGGGAACTTCTGAGATCGAACTTATGATAGCTAGGGTGAATATCTCACTGTTCCTAGGGGTTTCCCGTTGGGAATCGTACGATATAAAAAGGCCAAGCCAGTGACACTTGTGGTTTAGCCAGAGAATTCGTATCCTATTTGTAGCAATGCTGTACATGCTGGAGTTCAGACATAACATATATTTGAATAAATGTTGAGGAAAAATGTTTGGAGGGTAGATAGATAAATGCAAAAGTAATTTAAAGTAATGCAAAAGTATAATAGAAGCTGAAATTGTGATTAGAGTAGTTTTTAAACAATTATAGTTAATTTTGTATATGTAGAACTAAGAATATTGTGTATAACAGTTGTGTAATGCACTGCAATTTAACTTCGCCACCTGACAAACGTCTAGCTGCGGCGGTATTGACTAATAAATAATAAATAAATAAAACTAAATGGCGAAAAAATAATTTGTTTAAAAAAATGGGAGAAAACATTACCCAGCTTGGAAAGTCGCGATCTCCATGTTGATGCGCCCGTGTGTGGCGTGTTTGCCTAACTCCGATTTTCAGTTGCTAATTTTGAGTTAAAAAATGCCTAGTTGGGTCAACGGTCCGACCCGAGTCTATTGTTTTTGAGCAAAGAAGATACCCTAAAATTCTCGCACGAATCCGTTTCCCACAGACGTGGTTCCCCTAGTAAGTCAGAAGATCAAAAACCCAAAAGATATCAAATCTTGTTTTATTTTAAATATTAATCCTATGATCAAATTGAAAAATAAAAAACGCGAGCAATGGTGGTCCAAATTTTTAGAATAATTCAACTGTCAGTGGGTTAAAGGATAGGGCAAGCAATCGGCAACTGAGTGGTCTGGGTTCGAGTCCCACTCCCGACAGACATTTATCAAGTTCGTTTCTCCTCAGGCAGCCTTTATTCTTTACGTCTTAATTCTACAACTTTCTCAGTAATTCCCAAGTGAGTGGAAATCTGAATGCAAATGATAAATTTATTTCTATAATGAAATTTGTAAGGATATTCTTCATTGGGATATTGTATCAAGTCACGTATAATGGAAACAGGAAGATCCCAATTACATCCATTTTAATAATTATTATTATTTATAAACACAAACTAACATTCTCTAGAGAGAGGAAACAGCTAGCCGGGACTTGAACCTGGAGCATTGCAGCTGGAGCGCCTGCACGTTCCGCCACCGCGGCCGGAAGATGCTTACCCAGAAGATAAACGTGAAATAGTGTGAACAAACCGGAACCCATTTTCATTGTATAATTATTATCAGACCTATATGATTATCAGCTAGACCAGGCGGAAAGCTGCAACATGTTACTAAAGGATAGCTTAATACAGAAACACCTTCACTACTTTCGGTTCAACAACGGATAGCTAGTAAGTGAGATTTTGAAATAACTCGATTCCTAAAGACCGCATCAGTCGCAACTAAGCTCTCTGGGCAAACTCCTGAATTTTTCACGAAACGCATTTTTGTTATTAAGTAAGAATTTTGACGTAATTTATTCCTGTCTCTTATTTCATCCAAGAGCGTCAATTGTAAAAAAAATCTGTTCTCTGTTACTAGAGAAGAATTTTTAGATTGTGATTCTCGGAAAATGCGTTATCCTGTTTTACATGAAAAGCTGTCTAATTATGTTCCCCTCGAGGGAAAAATGATTAACCTTTTGAGAAAGCGCCAACGCGTGTTTTTATCCATAACTTGCTCTGGTCGAGACAGTGATGTGCGCCAAGTTTTATCCCCCCCTTAGTGTTAAATGTCAGACTGAAGGCTATTTTGGCTCAATCTGGATTTGATGGAGACACTTCTCACTTTTTATGGAACGAACTCTTAAATTGGAATCGATACCATTGACATTCAGATTTAGTCTTTGATCACGAGAGAGAGAGATAATATGAGTGATTGAATTAGCTGCAATCGTTCATGAACAGTATCATTAGGCCAACCATATCCAAACTTACCGGAAACGGGACGTTTTCTGTCAATAAAACAGGACAGAACGGGACAAAATTCGATAAATTTTTCAAACGATTTTCAAAGGATACTTTTCTTTCTCAAATGAAAACATTAAGTGAAGGAATAAGGGCCACTTTATGGATAAAAAATTGCAAGTTAAACAGAGAGAAAGAACCACTGTTGCCCATATACAAATTTGCTTTAGACTCTAAGCATTTAATACACTTTAAACGCACGACTACTAAAATTTCTGATTTTTCAAAGGAAATGATTTTTTTCCGTATGTTTGCCAAATGTGGTACTACCAACATGAATAAAATTTACTGCAGAAATTTTAATTGCTTTTAAGAACTAGATTTTGTCAATAATCGACTATTTCATTCGCAGCGTTTGCTGAAAACTTTTTATTTCTGTTACATTTGCAGTATAAATCACAAATACTTGTTTATATAGGAAATACTTAAGAGCGCTTAAAGTTCGTTTTTAGATGAAATGGACGAAGCGGCAAGTTCTTTAGCGGGACCTAAATATTATTCATAAATACAAATAAGGCTAAGCCTAAATATTATTTATATTACGTATAATTTTTTATGACAAAGGTTACTAAAATTCATGATTATTTCATTAAGAAAATCTTATCGATTTGTATGGATAAATTAACAAAAAATTCAAAAAATGTTACATCAATGTCATCGGTCTTCGACCTCCTTCCGGTATTATGGTAGGTGGTTGAATACCATGGAATCATCTTATTCTATTTGTAAGTTGCTGTCGTGGAATCAGCGAAATGAAATTCTTGAGGAAATCGAAAAGAAATTAAGAAAGACATTATAAGAATAGACTTGCAAATATTTAGCCAAAATTACGGAAATAAGAAATAGATAGGGGGTAATCTGAAAGAACATCGGGGTATAATAAACAAAGAGAAATTGCCATCAGATATTAGGAAGGGAAAGCGTAGGAGAATCCTGCAAAATAGAAACCGAAGAAAAAACAAGAAAGAAACGGAAAAAAGACATTGAAAAGTATGTTAAGAAAAACTGTCAAAATCTGGAAGAAACGTGAAAAATGTGTTGGAGTAGCCCCCAAAATGGACACTCTATCAAAGTTAAATAAATGAAAAATTGGAAACTGTGTTTTAAAAGAAGTATTCTCTTTGAGAAGAAATGAATTTGGTTTACTTATTTGCCCTTCTTTCCCTGAAATAGTGGAATATTATTTCTAATTACGAGGGATTTTGTGCCGATGATATGGAGCCACGCTTTTAATTTATTATAGGATTACTTAGTATTACTTAGGATTTATTGAACGCAGTGGCGGATTTAGGGGAGTGGGAGGGGCACGAAAGGGGCGATCGTCCCCTCCGTGATGACTTTATGGCACTATAAATATACATCTGCTGTTTATTAAAACTATATGACTTAAAAATAATAATTGGATATGAATTTATAAGGGGATGTCTGAAATCACTTCCCCTTGACAAGTTCAACTCCCACAAGGAGACGTTTTGGGTCCGTCCATGTTTGAAAAGCCCAAATAATTGTATTTATTGTTTACTTTGTCTGTCTTAATGCTGTTAACCCCATTGATATCGTAAAATATGTGTATCAAGGAAACATTAATCAAAAGAAAGTGTAAAAATACAAATGGGATCGTCCGAAATAAAACGGGACGCTTTGAATTTTCGTTTCTTTATCTCATTTGCCGTAATCTCAGTCCATTTACGGGGTTTTTCTTATTAAACTTTTGTTTCGCGTTTATGGGTCGTGGGCCGTAACGACTGCAGAGGAAAGAACCTTGTTTATGACCCAAGCACGTACGTAAATGCGACCTGCAAAATGCCTAAAAGGTCACCGTAGCGTTTATGGCGTTTCTTTCCTTTTAATTTCTCCATATTTCTCCTCTTCTCTCGGTAACTTAAAAGGAATTAAAGGCTTTTGTTTTCATCTCCTTAAAAATAAATATTAGAGAAGAAAGCAAGAAAGGAAACGTGCCACATAAACGGGAAACGGTTAAGATACTGCGACCTCGGAACACCTGAATTAAACGTTCCCTTGGATCAAACGTGACGAATATACGTGACTCTACTGTGAATGAGGGAGCGTTTATGTCTCATGTTTATTTCGAGAAAAATGTATTGCCATTAGAAGATACGCAAAGATATAAATTCAGAGGAATCCTTCCACGGCTATTTTTGCCTCGGTTCCGTAAGTACTTAATGTGCTCTCATGCAAACTAAAATTTTTCGCGTTAAGAGCAAGGATAAGTTTCGTTTGCAAAGGGCTGAACCGAATGCATGCGGATTTTTTTTAGCAAGAAGTCGCAAAGGAGACGAGAGAAGGTAGAAGCATGAGATATACTGTTTGTGGAGACTAGAATTATATTCCATGTTTATATAATTTGGACAAAAAGGGAACAATTTCAGCATTTAATTTGAATAAGTTCAAGTTTTTGATACAAAATAAATTATTATGTAATTGTAACAACATTGTATTGTTGCTCTTAAAGGAATTGAAGTAAGTTACATAAGTGAGAATTCACTTAAACGAGCGGTATTTTATCATTCAATTCATTTTTCTTAATTTAAAATATATCCTACTGAATTATTGGTTGGCCTAGACATCATATGATGTGTGTTATCGCTGTAATTTGTATTCCTTTTTCTCTACATTCATATGCAAAAGTGACACAGCAGCAATTAATATTGAATTTAAGACTTAAATATCATGCATTCTGCTTCTTGGAAAAACTTTAAAGACATTCCGCAAAAGCGATAAATTTAAGCAATGATAACTCAGTGCTATTTTAAAAATACCTTTCCCAAAATGTACACATTTTTTTGAAATAATTAAAATTACTATGCTACGCAACGTGACAGATTATTATCTACGCTGCAGATGTAGATAATGTGCTACGCAGGGTGTCTTGCCGTATAGAATCGTGGAAAAAAAGACTTACGGACAAGGGATGGAACAGATACTTCTTCATACGTACTCCACAGACATAAATAAACTATCTAAACGCAACCTAGCTTTTGGAGCTCTAAAATGAAGCTGCGAAGTCCACGAATAAAACAAATGAACGGTCAAAACATCGAAGCTACCTAACTGGTATAGCCGGCATAGCTCAACGGACAGAGCACCCGACCGGTAATTGGGAGACACGGGTTCGATTCCCGGTCCCGTCAGACTTTTTTCAAGTCCATTCTTCCTTGGGATACCTAACTGGTGTTTGACAATCAGGTCAATTCTCGGAAACTAGGTAGCGTTTGCATTCTTCTTGCGCGTATGGAGTATTTGTATAGATAAATTAGTGCTCCATGCGTTTTCTTGTAATGTATGTACGTTGTCTATCATGTGAAACCATATTAAGGCCTATACCGTGAGGCTCAAAGACTAAAAATTCGGGATGTGCGCAAGAAAAAGGAGTTACAATGGTTTTCAATGCTGTACTATATAATAATAATGAAAGATCTTTGGTTAGTCTCGGCTGAGACTGAAGTCTTTTCTTTCATTTAATGACGAAACGTAAGGAAATGTTAACCCTCAAATGAAAAGAGATGTGCGTGAAATCTGAGTAGTGGAATTTGAAAATTCGTATGAATCATTTCTTGCCTCTAGAGCTCCACAATTTACTCAGAAATCGCTGAATTGTGATTCGCAATAGTGCTTTTCATACACATCTGTTCCCAGATCCTCTTGGGCGAAACTTTGTAAACTTTATTGCTACAACAAAAAAATACATAATTGGAATTAAGATTGGTACTTATCTTACACAAATCCTATAACGATTCAGTCCACCCTCGGACAAAAAAAATCACTCCCCAATACCAACTGGAGAATGAATCCTTGGAAACTTCTTTCAAATTTGATTGTCCCTCCGGGCGATTTCTGAATTTGAAAACTCCGCTCAATCTTGTAAACACGAGTGAAAACGTAAAGGAAGCTGGGGTTTATTTTCCTAAGAATCCCTTTGAAAACACGAGAGAGGGAGAATGAGAAACGGACATATATAATTTGCGAAAAAAATCGAGATTGCCGCCCCGTGCTGAATCGCGCAAACGCACGGAGGGCAATCATATCCCATTCCCTCAGGCCTACGTTATTCCATCCGCCATGCCCCTTGGCGTTCTTCAAAAACGATCGGCAGCTGGGTCTAGCTTCGTTACGGCCCACAGCTGACGGCCGATATCTCTTTTATAACACTATATCCATAGGTTCTCTCCCTATGACAAACCGTCACCGTTTTCCCTTTGAGTCGACCAGAGAAATTTCCCGCTCAGAGGCACATTTGCCCATAGAACTGAAATCTCTAGAGAAAAGTCCGGAGAGAGGCAAAGTGTGGGATAGGCAATTCTCCAGACGATGAGAGAATAGCTGAGGAAGAGATTCGCTAGGGGATGGTACTGTTCAAGCATAGAATAAAACATTGCTATGGGAACGAGAGAAAGCGAACTGCTGAATTAACGGAAAGAGAGGCTTGGAATGAAAGTGTGAAATGGGAGGGAAAGTATACCGATTTAGTAGGAAATCATATATATAAAAAGCAAATGTCTGTCTGTCCGTCTCTCTATTTATCTCAGAAACGGCTTGACTTATATCTGAAACAAACTGCATAGTGTTTCTATGATGCTGAAACCCACAGGAAAACTATTCTCTTCTCTGTAAAGGCCCTGGTTCGAACCCAGAAGCCCATAATACGTTTCCATAAGAGATGAACGTAAAGTAGGTTTTCGTTACATGCAGAGGTTGTTTCTTTTACATAATTAAGTTAGAAAAAATAGTCCTACGAAGTTGAGACAAGTGTCACAAGAAAGGAAAATTATTATAGAATCTTATTTTTGTCGTGAACTATTCATATAATTTCGAAATCGTGAGAGCTTTGATAAAACACACGGAAATTTCGTAAAATTTTTGGGAAATAAACAACCCATCCCTTTGACGACCAAGGCAATTGTTGATTGTTGATTTCATGAGTTATCCCATTTAAATGCACGGGGATAATCAGTTAGTATATTTTCCATAAATAATTACGTAAAGTAGGCTTTCATGACTTGAAAACTGTAGGATAAATATTATAAATAATGGTAAGAAATATATTAAGCTATTTTGATCTTACGATGGACTGTTTTGTACTTAGGAGTACATGATATTTACGATAATAGATATATTTTGAAACTAAATAAAGTTCCGTCATGCTTGACGTAGGCATTTACTAGTAATAGTAATACGTCTTTCTACGAGTGAGATTGAGACTAAAATTCTCCTCTTCCATCTAACTCATTATTTTTCACATAATTTTATATTGATAGTTTGAGAAAAATGAGAAGAAAATGCAAGTATAAATGATTGAAAGGAGAGATACTTAGGGCAAATTTATCCACTGCAGGAAAACGCCCAATTAGAGGGGGTGTGTGGAAAACCTTGGGCAAACCTTCCGATAGTAATATCTAAAAGAAGCGTATAACTTAAAAAAAAAAAATTTACAGCCAGAAGGAAAAGGGTTAAGGTGACTTGGCAAGTAAAGGCTTGCACCTAGGAATTATCCCAAGGAGAAAAGGACTTGAAAAAGCTTGAAGGGACCGAGACATGAACCCTATTCCAGTTGGATACTCTATCCATTGAGCTAGATCCAATGGCTAGAGCAACCAACCGGCCATGCTGCTTGGGAAATGGCAATACTATATTTATACTATAATGTCCAATATTTTTTCATTTGTCTTTTGTTTCATAACAGAGAAAATGTATCTCTCACTTACTTTTTTCTCAGCCTTGTTCATAGCCTAGATGATGTGAAAGCTATTGAAGTATGAATAATGCTGGATAATGGGAAATATTAAGGCTGCCTTACGACATTCCACGAAAAATGTTACTCTTAGAGTAACTGTGCTTAGCTTACGAGGTCTTATTCCGCTTATAGCATTCGGGCTCGGAAAGGAAGGGCGAACTACCTCACTCCCCATTTTACCTGGAAAGCCTCATTCCCTCTCCTACCTAATGATGAAGGGGATGAGGCGCCAACCGGCCTTCAGGCTGAATGTTTTACAGACGGACATTTCTTTCTAAACACATTTACTAATACGAAACGTGACGTATAGAAGTGAAGAATAGCTTGATACTATAAGTATGGTGCAACGAAGTCGCTGAAAGAAAAGAAAATTGAAGTACGGCTGTTAAGGAATTTGAGGTTTTACAATACATTTTAAGCAGTATATCGACAGGGGGAACTCACGTTTAGAGACAAACGTGAAGCTCCGCATCATCGATTTCTGGGAAAATCTCTATGCGCATATCAGGGACAATGTTTCCATTATCAAGGGCTCCTGGGTAGGGAGGTTTTTTTTTATAATTGAAATAATTTTCCTATTGTGGAGATCATATACGTATATATTTCTATCAATAAAATAGATGGGAGGGATTGTCATTGTGTCGTAGACTATAGAACTAGATATCCCGAAGGTTGATTGGACCTTCAACCCTTTTACCATTAGCAACCAAATGTTCCTAGAGAGGTATGTAAAGCACTTGCCTATATGAGGAGGAAGGATGTTTGCCTTTGTTTATCTCATCGAACCAGAATGATATGAGAGGAAAACTTTAACGCAAGTGGAGCATAATGACCATAAAAAGTACACCATCCGTAAAATTCAGTAATGACCGGGATGAATCCTGTTTAGCCACAACACCCTCACCTCTTTAGCTTACATACTCTCACAGTTACAAACAAAACTGGGACATAAGCACATGAAATAAGCTCTTTTCTTTGCTCTGTACCAAAAGAAATTATTTCATTGATAAAGGTATGGCGAAAGAAGCATGAAATGTTTAGAAACAGGAATTGAAATTCTATTTTCCTGATTTTTGATCGCAATCGCCCTAGAAACGGCATTTTTGTTTCTATAAACAATTGTATATTTCATGGTTTTGAGAAGCAATTTGAGTAACATTTTGGTCTCACAGCGAGGGAAACGACCCACTCTACAGAAAAAGGAAGCAGTTTTCTTAATTAAGGTTACATGAAATAGACTCATGCTTCAGGATTATTGGAAAATATGTTGAAAGAAAAACGTTTAGGATGGCTATGAATATGAAACTTTTCGATAGGTAACCAACTTCCATCAGATAAATTGAGCACAGCTATGGGAATAATCGTGAGAGAATCACAAAAGAGAAAAAAGAAAGATTAAGAGGCTAGAATATGTAAAAGGCTCAAAGGAAAGAGACAACGAATTTATTCAATTTTCAGAAACTGAGACCCTATTAATTCCAGCTCTAATCGTACGAACGGAATATAAGCTCTAAAAATTTCGCCGTAAATAAAGACATTCGTTCGCCCGTCATGTAAAAGTCGAGAGAGTCGGAGTTAGAGTAGACAGAATCGAATTTGCATTAATTAAATTCGTTTATACAACCAAAAGTTATGCAAATTATATTCAAAGGAGCGGAGAGCGATAAAAATATGAATATGTAACGGAGTAAAGGACAGACAAAAGATTTCGCTCCTAGGATCAAATCCACTGAAATATATTTTCAGTGTTTGACCTTAAAAAACGAAAGTTGGAGATGAAAAGGGGTTTAAATTTCAGAGGGTTTCCATAGTGAATTTTATTTAGTGTTGAATCTTGTATTCGTGACAAACGAAATTAGCTCTGTGTAAGATAACGTTATAGGGGAGTACGAAAATTGCAAAAAATATCTCTGCAAAGAAAAATAACCTGCAGAAAATAAGTGTGGTGATAGAAAGATAGAAAAATATGAATAGATTGTAGGTAGAGTGATAAATAGACGGATACCAGTATAAAAATAGAGGTTCTGTGTTATACAATACCCACTGGAGACAATAAATGTTTACGAAAGGGATGGGAAGCATAAAAACCTATATTAACCTATTTTTAGCCAAGCTAAGCTCAATTATGAGAGCAACTGAGGTGTGAGTGATGTGGGATATTTGTATCGATCTTTGTCTCTACTAGTCGAATGCTATAAAAGTTCTTAGGTTCATAGTACTGCACTTTCTTCGACTTTTCCCATTTATAGCATCCTGGGTTATTGAGCAAAACGAGTGTATAATATCTCACTCCTCATACTGCCTAGTCGCCTCATCCCCTTTTCAAAGCATTGGGTGGCTCTTTTTGGAAAGTTTGAGCATCTGCCCAGCCTTTGGACTGGAGACTGTACAGAGAGATAAAGAGCAATACGTAAAAAAAGGAAGGGATTCCATCTGACTAAAGCTTGAGGGAATACGAAACCAAATCACGAGGAAGACCACAAGAAAAATGCGAATTATCTAACAAGATATGCGATTAATTTAATAATGAACATTCTTGTATGATTATTCTTTCCGAATTTAATTTTGCCATTTTCTATTTCTGGATGATGAAGAAAGACATCGAAGCATAGATTTCGTCAATGTATTCTTACCATTTACACGGGCATCATTCTGCAGAGAATATCCACAAATTCCACAAATATTTGTGGAAAAGTATGTTATATTTATTATTTCATTTGTAATGGAATTCCACCAAATCTCGCTAGAGAATGTCAACTTTCTCATTGGATCTCGAAACCAACTACATTGAAATCACGTAAGCTGTTGTTCGTTCGTTATTTCGTTAAATTAAATGTTACTTTATTTAATTGAACGTAATTGTAAGCACTGAAGACGTTGAAGCGAGTAAATACACGATGACCGCCGGTTTTTATGCACGTAAGTACCCCAATGGCAGAAGGAAACATTTCAGACAAAGAAATTCTCTAGTACCACGCAGATATCAATCCTCAGAAAAAGAGAGAGGAGCTCGGATCACGCAGAATATAACAAGATCACCGCTCGGTTGAAAGCGACGAGAAAGGAAACGTCTGCAAGGGAAAGATGAAACAGGCGATGGAGGGAAAGCAACAAACCGAAGGGAAGATACAAGAAGAAACGGACCTATCGCCAATTCCCATCGTCGTGTGTGCTTTGGAAGGGAAGGTGCTGCTGGTGGTATTGGGAAAAGAGGAGGGGATTCCCCGCAAAGCTCTTTATCGCCGCTCTTCCCTCGACGGGCGTGGCCGATGGTCGTGTCGCATCGCTGTGTACTGCCCTCGGGGTGCCAAAAGCCTCGAGTGGATTGGAGTCACGCAATTGGCAGTGTTCCACTCACGAACGGGGAAGGGGAGTTCGATGGGTGGGTTTGGACGGTATGGCATGGGCTTTGGAGAGTCATTGAGTAGTTGAAACACAGAAAGGAAGATGGAAGCTACGGCCGGTTTTCTTTTTTTTTCCTCCTCTTAAGAATGGGAAGATATCGCCGATGGCGTTTCTTCGAGATGCCTTTATGTTTATGGAAGATGCTTGCGTTGCTTATATTCTTTGAGATTATTTTTTTTGCCTATAGAGTAGGAGATATGTGCAATAAAGGATGTTAGAGGTATGCGTGGCGTCATTTTCGATGATCCGCTTCGGTGTCCAAACTTAATGGGAAGGGATTACACATTCATTTTTTTTAAGAGACACGTTAAAATAATTCTCCCTATGGTGATACCCATAACACTTATCGTGATAATAACTTACGTGTGATACAAGAGAGACAAAGGTAAAATATTCTTAATATAAAATACAATGCCGCTAATTATTTCCATGCTTAGTTACAATTTCATCCGAATTTATTTAATCGATCACTANATAAATTAAAATATTAGATACAACGAAAAATGTTCTCCCTGTATATAAATTCATTCACTATATATTTTAAATAATAACATGGAATTCTATAATAAATACACTTATATTAAAACACAGTTGATAATGCGGCATTATATACTGCATTCTTGAAAGAACTGCAGACTGAAGCAGTATAATTTGCAATAATAATACAACCTCTCGACTATCAATCATGACATAGATCACAGATCGTTAAAAATATTTCCTAATTGGCTCACATGTGCAATTCAAACCTTACAAATATGGATATATATGATAAACTGTATGGAGGGAAAGAAACATCTGTAAACAGTTTCGTTGGGGCGGAAGCAAATAAAGTTGTCCAAGATTAGATTCCACATAAATGTGACAAGTTTAAATCATCCACGGTATTGATGGCAGAAAGCAATTTATAGCTTTTCAGCTGTTTCGGGGGACTTCGAGATTACCCTCCTTCAAAGATATCCTTTCGCCTAAGGGATTCATTCAAACTGTGTTAGTCATAACTTATCAAATTTTCCTTTCATAAAACCTTTGTTTCCTGAAGCTTTTAGAAGGTTTTTGACCCCGAAGCGATCCCTGTTATTACTAAAATCCCATAAAGAAGATTTCCGCTTTCGTTACACGTAGCTGAAAACGTTATTTTGAATTCGATCGAGCGATTCTAGATCTTAAAGATTAAACAATATTCAATCTATTTACTGAGCGTATTCATACCACCTGTCACTATGGTTTCATTTCGATTTGGATTTGGGTAAGAAATGATGGGATTCCTATATTCAATTTATCTTTCTTTGTTAAAGAAAGATTGAAGGAAATTTAGATCAAAAGAAATGTCACATTTCTTTCATAGTGAGTTTAAATTTAATGTGGATATATTTCGAGATAAAAAGGTATTTTTGCATGCTTATTCCGAGGTTAATGCCCTCTTTGCGGGGCAACATGTCTCTATAGCTACAAAAGAGGTTAGCTAGCATTCAGTCTTGATCTAAAATCAATATTTTCAAGCAATCATTCGCTGTAGTACCACCCATATCTGTCACAAACTTGTCATAAGTCAAATAGGAAGTGGATAGAATAACTATGATACTGTGTGATCAAGATTATCTAGGTGAGAATAAAGCCGGAAATTTTTATACCATAAAACTGCAAAACTTAAGGGTGCAAATTTCTGAAAATAAAGATATAGATTATAATAAGACATTTTATCATGAGGGACAATGAATATTATTTTTCGCTTGGGGAAACCACTTAATACTCAGAAAAACAAATTCTATATAGGTTTATAACGTCATAAATAATCTGCAGTTCCATTCTTAACGATCATAAAATTTTTCCAAGTACATGCAATTAGGAACGACCCACCACTTAATGTACCCTTGGTAGGATTATAATTATTTTGGCTGAAACATCGATATTAGCAGTTGAGCTCCCAAAACAAACCTAACTTGGTGAATACACTCAATGTGATTGGACGATACCTGGTGGAACGCCTCGTAGCGTACCTGATGATGGCTGTATTAGCCGGTCGCATTAAAAAAATATCTAAACCGGTCGCATAAAAAAATTATCTAAACCGGTCGCATTAAAATAATTATCTGTGAAAAATACGAAGTCTTGGTCTGTTTATAACTAGGTGAAATTTCCCAAAATGCACTATGGTTGTCGATTAATATACGAAGAATTTCGTATCTATCCATTTCCTCTGACTCAGAATAACACGAAAAGTGAAATAATCAAGAATTTTATGTATGGTAACACTATGAGAGAGAAATTTCGACCGTTGATGTTTTGATTTCCAGAAACGGGAAATCGAATCCCATTAAATAATTGGAAGAAATAGTTATGATAACTCCGAAAATCAACATTTATAACTATTCCGATATCGAATGACATATTATTTTCTCTTGGAAAAGGGATTGAATTTTTTTTACTAAAGGTAGAAGTCGTTTTATAAAACCAAACGCATGAATCATGCTTTCTACTTTCTCTGAACAACACATGATATAACGGAAAGCACATTAGCACAGGGAAGCAGAGAAGCTAATAGGCAAAAAATGCGCAAAAAATGCTGGAGAAAATGGTTTATTACGGATTTCACTCTAGGTGTTCCAATGTTCCAATAATGTTCCAATCTCTAATGTTCCAATGTATACGTCATTCAAGGTAGGCTTTGCAGTGGTCTGCAAAACGCCGCGAGAACGTGCTTTTATTCGGAGCTCAACTTCCAGAGAATATTGCAACCGAGAGATTTGAACGAATAGGTTATCGATCGAAAACTCATTGTTAATACCTGCGTATTATAGGAAACGTTCCCTAGAGTAGGTATAAAAGCCCTCTGACCTCTCTTCTAGCCAGACAACAAATACTCGCAGTCCTAGTTTCGAGCCAGATTTTCCACCCGATTGAAAGTTAACACGAGGGATACCTGTGCTTATGCAAGTATGCACCTGTAGATGTATGTGTAGATATGTACATATAACCACGAACCTGTAAGTGAGTTGATAGTTTTCAAGTTGTTCAAATATCGGTATATGTATCTACCTTAATGGGTTAATTCATACACTGAAATTTCTAATATCGACGCTTTTGAACTTGGAAAAGCTGAAGAAGTTTAGACCACTCTCTTTTTGTAACTTTTGCGTTTTTCCGGATTTGATTAAGTTTTTTCGTAAAATCTATAATCGCAGGCGTTTTTTAGGTATGTATAAGAAGAAATCGCAGTAATATAAAACTAAGATACACCTATTTCCAGATATCTACAGGACACAAACAGTTTGTTTACTGTTCAATTTGAATGAACTGAGTTTATATTAATCAGCAGTCGAACTTAAGAAAGAGCGAAACAGCACGCAGATATCTCATGCTCTGTGTAGATATACGGAAATCACGATCCAAATATTTTTATATTTTAGAATGCCAAGATGATATTTTCATCAAGAAATAAAGCATCTCCCGAAAATAAGGAAAGTGCTCCTATTTAATAGGTATAGCAATCAAAAGTTTCCATTGTATAATACTAAAATTTAATCACAAGGATAGGTATAAGTAAGGAACTGCACGATAATTCGCGATTTGCGGATTATTTTATTAATAGTAGAAACGGCCATGAAAATACCGGGATATGAAAATACAAAAACATGAAAATACTGGGACTTGAAATTACCGCAGTATGAAAATACCGGGAGATGAAAATACCGGGGCATCAAAGTACCGGAAGACCCGGGTTCGTGACCTGGTCCTGTCTGACTTTTCATATCCGTGTCTCCACCTAAAATCTATTATTTCCCATCTAGAATGCTTAAATTCGGAGGATAAACTCTTATATTAACCCCAAATATCTTTTCCTTGTAGATACAGTACACTCATGAATATAACATTTCTATTTTCCCAGCACGTAGTGCCTCCACAACTTCTGCAGTGCTCCTTTATTTATTTCTTTTGTTTTATTCTATCTCATGCCTGCAATATCCCGTGAACGGAGGTCGCGCTATCGAAATCCTAGGATTTTTCCCACTCTTCGACCTCGATTTGTAATCCGTAATGGGGCGTTTTCGACCCGATAAGCTCAATGACTGGTTCCCCCACTTCTCCCCCCTCGTTCGCTGAATAATCCCTCTCTCGAACCCTACCTATAGAGTTGCCAACTTAGCGCTAGATTTAACAAGTACCCTGAGTGACCTTTTCCAAGATTTAGCGGCGTGTAGTTAATTTAGTGATTTTTCCCCTTATCTGGGATTAGAAAAAAGTACGTTAAGTGCTAAAAACACGCAATAAATCATACATGTTGTGCTTGACCCACTTCGCTGGATCGAAAGCTCTTAATCTAATATAAGTAATCAAAAGTCGATGGATCGTTTGGAAGTAGGTAAAGACTAAACTGTTCATGGGACTTAATTTTCCGGTAGAACAAAGAACGTTGCTAAAATACCGATAAAGAAGATCGAGTTTTATTGCGAAATCTCCAGGCCAATTAGCTAGAGCTATACATCGTCCTCGACTGGTTATAAATTGAAGAAAACCTTGGTGTGAAATAGGCTCAGCTAATCCTTACTCCTTCCAGTTCTAAACCATAAAATAACAGAGAATAGCAATCTTCTCATACGGAATGAAATAAGTAATAGAAATGTTAAATCCGAAAATTCACACTTAAAAAAATATATATTCGGTTAGGAATAAAGGAAGGCTTTCAGTTTAATGTGCTTCACATAATAATCTATAATCTGCTACCGCATACTTTTAGGTTTATCTACATTTACATAAATACCCTGCAAGCCGCATATCGGCGTGTGGCACGGGGTGTAAACACCAAGCGTTCGAGTTACCTCTTCAGCTTATTGTTATCGCGTATCGTTCGCGGAAAGAATGAGTTTATTGGTTGGCAATCCTCTGAGAATTTCAGTACTATTATTGCAACCATCAAATCTGGTGTGTATCAAGTAACATTTATGAATATATTTAAATTTGAAACCGATATTGGCATTAATTTCAACGCTTTATATTTTGCATGCATATGAATATTCAGCCGAATTTAAAGGCAAATTTTCGATTATATATTCGTTAAAATATTATAAAGGTGATCGAAGTTAAAATTTTATGTTCATATTGTAACCGTACGCAAAGATGGAACGTATAAATAACCGATGCTATATACGTAGCAAACAGGAATAAATTTAAAAAGTTAAGCTGATACTTGATATGGAAGAGAACAATGTTTAACCGACTGGGAGATGATCCTAGGTCATCCACATTCGGTCAGATGATTCAGTTCAGGGACGATGCTCTGCACGTGAAGGTGAAGATCCGGGTTTGAGTCCCAGATATGTGGACATTTCTTACTTCCGTTTATCCATAGGTTTTCATGCGCAGGATTGAACCTGCAAAGTTCTTAACCCATACCCCCCAATAAAATAGAGACTATTGAAGCAATAAAAAGTTAACAGTAAAACTTGTTACTTTTTATTTGTAATCATGAAACAGTATTTTGTACTCCAACCCCTCAATCCTTAAAGCTATCACACTCCTGTTGTACTACTCTCAACTTTTCCAGAGTTCTCCAACATTCTCCCCATTGGCTTTCTGCTCTCGCCTTCCTCCACATTTTCTGCTTATTGATCCCCTTTCCTGCCTCCTTACCAATCTCATCCTTTTCCTTTCCTTCCTATATATTACTTATTCTCTTTTATCTTGCGTGTCAATCTCTTCCTTCTTTCCCAAAGCACTCTCTACCCATCCACTATCTTCCTACCCTTTCTCTTTGTAGCTTGTATCTTCTCCAGGGACTTCATCTTCTTCCTAATCTTCTTTCGATTGCCTTCCTCTCTTCTGTTGACCTTACTAATATTTAAACCATTGCTCCATTTTTAGCATCCGTTTCTTCTTAAGTCATTGGCGTATATAGAGTATATTAAATATACATTCAAGATGGCAAACGGCACTCATTTCCTTTTACGTTGTTATTATCTGTTCGTCTATTTATTCTTACCTTTGTTGCCGTTGTATTTTTTCCTGAACGCGATTAACGATCCTTTTTAGTGATTCTTATCTTTTTAGCAGCTATAGCATAATCTTTAATTGTATATTTCCAACCTCTGTTTCATTTGTTTTTTATTTTTCAGATGTCAAACTTTTCCACACCGTTATTCATGTATTTTTGTTTTCAGTTTTTCCTTGTAAATGTTCCTTTCTTAATATAGAAATATTTTTCTTTAGTTTTTTATTTAACTCCAACAACCAGTAATTTTCGCAAGTATTTAACACTCCCTTATTGCGGGTGTTTTCCTGCTCTGGAAAATTTCCCTTAGCTCTTTACTTAGGCTTTTTTATCCACTCATGGTTTCTTCCTTCCTTTCCCTTTTCTTAACCGCTCTATTCTTTCTTGTTATTAGAATTAAATGAGCTAGATGTAAGACGGGACTTGTTGGTCCCAATCTCGCCAGCTATAAAGACGTTTCTATTTTATTATTCTTTTGAAGCTGTCCTTTACATATAGAGCGTTTTTAACTTCGTAAGGTTGATATTGTGACTTTACTTTCATATGATCTCTTTCTTTTTCGATTTAACCCTTCTTTCGGGAGTTCCATTGGGAGCGTGTTCTTCATTCGGGAGTGTTTTCTTCGCGTTCTACAATACACACGAGAAAATTTTTCTTTGAATGTGCACATCTTTCTTCTCCATCTTCACTGACCCCGATCAGCTGGTCAGTTTTTTTTTACGGCCGCGTAAAATATCTTCGTCAATGAACTGTTCCACTTGAAATTCCGTTGCAGAGATTTTTAAACACTACGTCGAGTAGAAGAATGGATTCAGCTCCCTCTACAGGGAGATTTGTGCCGAGGATACGTGAATTCAGTCCCTAATGGGAGTTTTTTGACCTCACGATGAAGTCCCCTTAGTGCGATACTCGCAATTTTGTGGAAATTCCGCTTGGAAAATTCTTAAGCGTTGTCAGTGCATTAGGAAACGCGAAACTCATTTTCTTTGTTTTGGATGCATAAAGAGAATTTCTTAATGCTCTTATCGTTTTTCTTTAGAGAATAATGATTATATTCCGAAGCTTAAATTGCGATTAGAAAAAGTACATACGAAATACTAGCCAAACCAACTTACACGGAGAGTGGCCTTAATTTTCTGGCACTTCATAATCAAATAAAATATGGAAAATTAATATTAGTTTCGTTATAGATGACAATATTTTGCACTGAAACCAAGGAAACTTCGCGTTATTTCCTCGGTAAGAACTAAAAATTGAATAATTATCCTCTTTTTGTAAAACTATCTAATGTTCGATCAAAAGTCTTTTTTTAATTACTTNAGGATTGCCTGGCATTCGCCCTAGGACGGGAGGAAAAACCCTCCAAAAACCTCCCGTAGGCCAGCCATTACATATACAAATTTATAAACAAAGAAGGATACATAAAAGTACAATTGATGGAGTGCTCTTAACTAGCCTAACTAGACCTCTCGGTCCTTAACTCTTTCCCTGAGAAATGTTTTGTATAAGTTGGACTTGAAAAAAGCATATTTTTTATTTGTTAATGTATGTTCTTCTACTTAACTAAGAATGGTAAGAAAGTCATTTTTCCACTTGTCTTTCTAAAAATTTCTATCCTTTTAATATTATGTTTTACTTCTTCATTTCCTTAAATTTTAACCTGTTTGTGGTATATCCGCATGTTGGGTAAAACAATTACGACGCACAAAAGGAACGTAGATAAAAGAATGCATGATATTACAAGCTCAATACGCCCGACAGCTTTAACTGAAATTTAGTTTTGAAAGGAAAAAGATGCGAAAAAGCAGAAAATCCTAAATGCAAGTTATCTAGAGGTCATCTAGTCATCTAGTCACACTATAGGTGTGACTAGATGACCTCTAGATGACTTGATTTTAAACCACTATCCTCTTCGAGAAATCTCGGGTGCGTCAGGGAAGTGGTTAAGGCTGTAGGATACCGACTAAACTATTATCCGAAAGAAATCTTATTTCTTATTAAAAATTCTTATTCATATTAAATTCTTATTAATTCTTATTAGATAAACGAATGAGCCAATGACCTTTTTTACTGATAATTTCCGAACTTTTTGTATAAATATACATGCGTGGGTATCTTTTAGAAAATTCATTAAAGGAGTCCAAAAAAAAAAACAAAACTATTATCGGCTGCTGAAATAATTGCTAACCGGATAACTCACCAGTTCCGTATTCTAGATAACCTAATTGAGGCGACGGAAAGAAGGGATATCAAGAATCAATCGCCTCTAAGAACTTTATATGAGAATTTATATTTGTTTAGATACGACCAACTCTTCTGATATTTATTCATTTCCGAATCCCCCCTAAAAGCGTACATTTACGGAACCATGACAGGGGTGGGCGTATACAATAACAACGGATGATCACACACAATCATTCCCTAACCAGAAAAATTCGACTAGCCGGGACTTGAACCCGGGAGCTTGGATTCGAAGCGGTAGCTCGCTAACCACTATAATATTAATAATATAATGGATGAAGAGCTCATGGGTTTCCAGCCGGGTGAGTATATCCATGATATGATGGTCGACGTTTCGGCTTCCTCCAGCTTTCACTCTTCATCCATCTGATTCGCCGGGAAAGCACCAGATCATTCATTAATAATATAACATTCCTATAACCTCAAAGTAGTACAATAAAAAATTTCTATTACCGCAGTTTTCTTCAGCCCAAATGTATTTCCCGCATCCTCTTCGAGACCTTTCTCTTTTTCTTCTCTATCCCGCATTTCTTTCCCTTTATCCCCAACTTCTTTTGCCAAGCCTCTCCTCAGCTTCATCTCTCCCAGGATCTCCCATTTGTTCCGACAGTTCTCAACTTATCTGGCGATTGAGCCACGAATGCCCAAGTGACTATCCTGAAATTGTCTTCATCATGAGACGGAGAGAAAGAGCTAATAGGAAGATTCTCCATTACGACGAGATTCCGTTTTTGCCGAGAGACAAAAGAATGTCGCCTTCTTACAAAAACCCGTGGAAATCGATACTTCATCGCCCACGCTTTTATGACGCCGAGCACGCGTCCAGGTTATGTCTCTTCGCTGTCGTTGCATTTAAAGAGATTCGAAGTCGGTCGGAAAACAAAAGTAATGTCCGATGGAGCCATTCACGTAGTATTCGGATGGAGAAATCTCTTACATTTTGACTGTCTTAATAAAACTCAAACAACCTTGAATCCCAGCTTTGTAATCACGGCCACGTATGTACCGAAAACAATTGACTGCAGGGCCGGAATGCCGATGAGGAATTAAATGGAAAAAGGCTGCGATTTGAAGCAGCGGCATTGAGCGTTTATACTTGTTAAGCTTCGTTTAGGCCCTGAAACAATAAAAGTGAATCAATTCGAATTTATGGCAAGACTTAACGAATGGTACAGGACGATCTTCATTGAATTTTTCTCCATTAGTTTCGGATTCATTCGAAATAAAATGTGAAATGTAAAGTCCTTCATTCTGCGGCGAGCTGTGTTAATAAAACTTGGATCGAACCAACATCGCTGCACGGCAACAAAAGGTATAAAACAAGATTTTATTGGGTTCGATTGATTAATTAAATTTAATTTATTGGTATGAAAGAGAGCTTATTGAATATTATAAAGACGAAATTGAATAAAGACGTTTCCTCTTGGATTGAGACGCGTCAAATGGTATTTCGTGGAATTGATCCACGTTCAACACAAAACGAGTACTTTTTCTCGATTTTAAAGTCCTTAATTTCACAATGTTCACAAAGGAATTTCCACAGTTCTAAAATATTAAAAGAGTAGGTTTTGTCTTTCCCATTAGGTAAATTATATACCTGAAGAATTTTTTTATCAAAATTCATCCACTTCACAGAAATCGGTACCAGTTGAATTCAAGTAAAGACACGCATGACTTTGATTAATTTCAAATAATAATTTTAAACTTCATTCAGTAAGTTTCTCAAGTAATATAATAAAATGCAGAAATCTTGCAGTCTCGAACATTTAATATCAAAGAATTGCACTCTAAACGTTAAAAGAGGGCGTTAATCATTAAACTTGTTTCATTTATTCCTTTAATCAACATCCAGCTTTTTCTAGCTGAAATCTAATCAATTGCATAATGTGATTACATAACATTTACTAACGAATTGAACTCTGTTTTGTGGGTAAAACATATCGCTGAACTGAACTAAAATAGATAAGCGATAACATGATAATTACGACTGGTAAAATCACCATAGAACCTCGTCTGATACTGTGAATTTTATTAGATAAGTCATGGCTATGAAGCATTTAATTATTGCTGTGATTGGAAAAGAAAGAGTGGTTTCATAAACTTAACGAATAAGTGTACGGGTATGGTTACATAAATTAAAATATTAGATACAACGAAAAATGTTCTCCCTGTATATAAATTCATTCACTATATATTTTAAATAATAACATGGAATTCTATAATAAATACACTTATATTAAAACACAGTTGATAATGCGGCATTATATACTGCATTCTTGAAAGAACTGCAGACTGAAGCAGTATAATTTGCAATAATAATACAACCTCTCGACTATCAATCATGACATAGATCACAGATCGTTAAAAATATTTCCTAATTGGCTCACATGTGCAATTCAAACCTTACAAATATGGATATATATGATAAACTGTATGGAGGGAAAGAAACATCTGTAAACAGTTTCGTTGGGGCGGAAGCAAATAAAGTTGTCCAAGATTAGATTCCACATAAATGTGACAAGTTTAAATCATCCACGGTATTGATGGCAGAAAGCAATTTATAGCTTTTCAGCTGTTTCGGGGGACTTCGAGATTACCCTCCTTCAAAGATATCCTTTCGCCTAAGGGATTCATTCAAACTGTGTTAGTCATAACTTATCAAATTTTCCTTTCATAAAACCTTTGTTTCCTGAAGCTTTTAGAAGGTTTTTGACCCCGAAGCGATCCCTGTTATTACTAAAATCCCATAAAGAAGATTTCCGCTTTCGTTACACGTAGCTGAAAACGTTATTTTGAATTCGATCGAGCGATTCTAGATCTTAAAGATTAAACAATATTCAATCTATTTACTGAGCGTATTCATACCACCTGTCACTATGGTTTCATTTCGATTTGGATTTGGGTAAGAAATGATGGGATTCCTATATTCAATTTATCTTTCTTTGTTAAAGAAAGATTGAAGGAAATTTAGATCAAAAGAAATGTCACATTTCTTTCATAGTGAGTTTAAATTTAATGTGGATATATTTCGAGATAAAAAGGTATTTTTGCATGCTTATTCCGAGGTTAATGCCCTCTTTGCGGGGCAACATGTCTCTATAGCTACAAAAGAGGTTAGCTAGCATTCAGTCTTGATCTAAAATCAATATTTTCAAGCAATCATTCGCTGTAGTACCACCCATATCTGTCACAAACTTGTCATAAGTCAAATAGGAAGTGGATAGAATAACTATGATACTGTGTGATCAAGATTATCTAGGTGAGAATAAAGCCGGAAATTTTTATACCATAAAACTGCAAAACTTAAGGGTGCAAATTTCTGAAAATAAAGATATAGATTATAATAAGACATTTTATCATGAGGGACAATGAGATATGGTGGAATTCGAGCGCATTGGGAAAATGAGCAGAAATTAAACATTCTATTAATATAAGACTCGGGCATATTTGAAGGGAATAAAGAGGAAATTTCACGAATGAGAATGAACATATTAAATATAAATATAAATTTAGGTTTAGCATGATTTATGCGTGCATATTTAATAGAGGTGGAAGGACAGAGGGGGCCAAGACAATTCGTCGTGTCTCTGTGGCGGAAACTTATTTATTATCCAATATTCTTAAATGAACTGAGTTTATTCTAATAATTTTTGTACGCAGAGTGAAAAATTTAGGAAACGCGCAAAAAAAAACCGCATTTCTTTTCTACAACATGAGTTCTACATTGCTACAGCTAAATTAGAAGGAAAAACAATTTTCGAAATAAATCTGCGTTCTCGAAATCTGCAGAATGAAAAGAAATTAAATTTATAAAACACTGGTACATTCTTCTATGTGAATAGAAACCCATAAGGCACGTTGACGAAAAGATGCGATAGCTCAACCTGACGTATCAAGAATTGCCTGTACCTGAAGAGGTCAGGAAATTGCTTCAAAAGAATCATCGTGTTTTTTTATTCTTTAAAGGACGACTAACAAATCGTAAATAAAACATCTGGTACTCATGAAATGTCTATTCGAAAAGAACCTCATCGCCGTGAGTTTAATAGTCTAGTCCAGGGTTTCCCAAAGTGTGTTCCGCGGAACACTGGTGTTCCACGAAGAGTTTTTAAGTGTTCCGCGGAATCTTACGAAGAATGATGATTCTTGTATGAAGTTCAGTTTTGAATTAAGTAAAAGTTACCTAGGTGTTCCGCTGATATCGTAGAATTGATAAAGTGTTCCGCCGGAGGAAAACTTCGGGAAACTCTGGTCTAGTCTATTGAAAATCGTTTAAAAAACATTTTTCTTTATAAATATCCGTTCTCGAAATCTGTGATACAGAATCAAAAGAAATTAATTTTATAAAACTTTGAGATGATATCATTTAATCTAATGACACAGATCAATTGGCAAAGGGATTCTTCGGAGGAAAAACAGTTCGACTTCTTCCATCTCAGGATTATAGAAAGAAATCTGTATCCTCTTATAGTACGGTGACTACATAAAGAAACTGAGCATAGCCGAAATAAGTGCTCAGATAAACGTTTTACTCACTAATCAAAAATATAATACTTCTAAACACAGGAGTTATATTCAAAAGCGCAAACATTGGTAATTACATAATCAATTTACGGTAGCACAATCCGCCTCATTTGAGCAAACAATTTCATATCAACTAATACTGTCTCTAAAGCAACACTTTCCCTGTCAGGACCCTTTTGATGCGCTTTCTCTCGCCACCACCTCCTCTAGGCATCGCTCCGCAAAACTTTCGATCCAAAAACTCAGACGATAAGGAGGAAAAATTTGCGTATCAAAAGCCTGCTACCTCTCGACCTTAATCATCAACTTGCCTAGCGCGGCGTAAAGGTAGATCCTCCGTTCCATCTTCCACAATACATATATCCATATTGTGTTCAGTCCGCAGGGTATTAAGCCCCACGGCGTTGCCAAACTATTTCAGAAGTTAGAGGTCGGCTCAAAACTCAATTCCTTTCGCAGCATTAGCCGCGCCCCAAATTACATGTTCAAAGGAGTTGTTGAATTCTAATCCGCCCAAGGCTCCAACCTGCGGTCACATTATGAATTTCAAACACCATCACGTACTCAACACCGACCAAATATTACTTCCGAGCGAAGGAGCGCGATTGAAGCTAGGATTATCAACGGCGGTCCCCTTGCAATCAGCTGTAATTATTTTCCGCAAACAACCAACGAAAAGAAAAGTTCGCAAATTCGCTTTCGAGATCCTTCTCATTGTCTAATGAGTGATTCCTCCACCAGGGCTGGATTATTCGACTGTTAACCAAGCCCCTAGCGCGCCCGTTTTATGCGTTAAAATGTTATATGTACTTATTTTAATAGTTTCTTCTTGAACAATTATTTGACTGGCTGCGGGAGCCTCTCCAGCGGAAATTACTATTCTGGCACTTTGGCTGATATTGGAGGCTATCTTCACTAACACTTGTTTACTTCTTTTCGTTACCTTGGTAATGAAAATCAGAAAGTGAAAGTGGCAGCTATCTTCATTAACGTTTGTTCGTTTGTTTTCGTTACCTAGGTAATGGAAGCCAGAAAGTGAAAGTGACTACAAAAAAAACAACTACATTTTTTTAAAGGTTCTGCAATTGATATCTAACATTAGAGATGATATTTTTATAATAGCTTCAGCCATTTTGTGCTTGAATTATCCTACGTTGTTACCACATTAACGGTACATTCTCAGTCTTTTCTGTCTATTTACAAGAAAACGGCCATCACAGTCCCTTTTCCCGGAATTTCTTTGTAGATAAACTGAATGGAAGAAGCTGAATGCGATGAAATGGTGTCAGCTAAAAACCTAATAACGATCTTATTTTTATGAAGCATTCTTCTCTCCTCCCTCAAAACTTTCTGCTCGTAAGTGGATGCAATTCCTGCTGTATAGTTACCTAATGATGGCATTTTAGTCTAAACCGGTCGTTGAATTATATCTTGTGTGGAAATTAAAGTATTTTTTCTCTTAGGAACTTGTCCATTGAATGATTTCCATTGACATTTCTGCGGGCGTAGTCAAACATAGTTTTTATTGTACCAAAGAAATGAAAGAGCTTTTCGTGTTAAAAAAAAGAGTTAGCCCTATCACTAGCCGTTAAAAACCGAATTATAAACTGACGAAACTTTTCATTGGGTACATTCTGAATAGAATAAATTTAATTAATCCTTTATCGGTCTGCTATAATGCTTTATGCTCCATTTAATTCAAATACTTCCTATTAAATCGTGCATGAACCTGATGCGAAAAGCTTTATCAGGTGGTACGAGGTATTTAGATATAAAGAAGAGATTTTGCGGAAGTAACAAGAAAAATTATAATTTTTAACATATTTTTGGAATTCCATAATAGCAGCTGAAAATTATCGGTATTTCACCAGCACCTCGTTTCAAGAGTGTCAAAGAAAGGCGTCATGGTTATTATATTTGAAAATTATTATTATTTAAAGGGATTTTTATCTGCTCTTAGACTAATTTTGATGGAAAACCAAAGTTTCAAATGTACTTTAGATCGTATGGGGTTCCCGACTCACACTCTTCTGCGGCACCTCAACCTGAGGATATAAGAATTGCCTGTACCTGAAGACATCAGGAATAATTGCCTTAAAAGTAACCTCGTGCTCTTTTTTCTCTCCCTCTTTGAAGGACGACTAACACATCGTAAATAAAACATCTGACACTCATGCAATGTCTATTCAGAAAGAATCTCTCCGCCGTGAGTTAAATACTCTATTCATCGCACCAATTTCTACACCTCAAAGCGAAAAGTAAACAGACGAAGGTCGGCTAGATTTTTCCCACGCAATCAATGCAATTAATATGCGCGTAGCATGCACCCGAAAGCCTCTCGGACCGCGTCACTTTTCTCACGAAACTTCGCCTAATACGACGCCGGAATTATTGGCTTCGGTTTACATATCCTTGGGATTCCTTGCCCTATCGAGTCGCTCGGATCTTCCAAGCTAAACCTTCGAAGGTGCATATTAAAAGGGGGCGCACCGCAATCCGTCCGTTGGCTTTCACGAAAGTGAAAGCTCTAATTGAAATTCAGCGGATGGTCAAACTTCCGATTCGTGAGCTGGTTTTTGTTCATGAATTAAACGGAGGCCAAGGCGTCGTTATGGAGACGAAATGCCGAAAAAAAACAATTACGAAAATAGGTAGCCACCTTAACCCACTTGGGCGATATCTCGATGAGGAATCTCCGAAAAGCCGTCGTTTACAAATGTTAACTAATGAGGTCGCTAAACGGAATGAAAATTCATTAAGCGTGCCGAATGACACTTGGGAATTCTTCGAGAGCTCGTTAATCTTCGAAAGAAGTGGCGAAAGTTGAGTCGAGGATCGTTTTTAATATTGAATATTTTCGCCTCCTTGAACTGAATCGCAGGATAAATAATTAAGAGGGTGGCGTGATAACCTTGGGCCGAAGTATAATACCCGTTAAAAGAAGTAAGGCGAGGAAACCTTTGGCTGCTTCTTAAACCGATTCGAAGAAGACGTTCGCTCCAAAACTATGACACAGTGGTCTGAGTGTTAAGCTGGTAATGGGAAACCTGCACAAATGTTTGCCCTGGCCTACTGGAACCGTTAAGATAAACAGATCGAGGTAAGTTGTGACAAAGCGTGATGGAATACATAGAAATATTTGCAAATTCAGTCTGCGACACGGATTTATTATTTTTCTTTATTTGCTTCAGAAAATAGAATTAGTTATTGGAAACGGTTTTCCGTAACCTGCATTTTCCACCATCATGTATATTCAAACTATAAGAGATAACTTCATTGTAAAGAATTAAATGATTACTCACAAGCGTAAGATTTTATGTCGACTGACACTATGAATACAGGCTAATGAATTCACGCCCACATTTTTGATGGAATAGAGATGTGGTATCCTAGCAAATTCATATTCAATCGGAAATAACATATTTTACAACTCGTTTTCTTTTGAATTTTAATTTGAATTGCATTGCATTTTCATTGATACAGTCTTCACATGAAAATATCGATTCCGGCAACGGCATTCTAATTCCCTACACAAGATTGATGCAATATCTGGATGTATTACCAATACTGTTGTTATTATCTGGAAGAGGATACCGCCATCGAAGAATTGGGACTTTCGTTCGAAAAATGATGTTTACATAAAAATCCTGGTTTCACTACAATTGTGTCTAGTACTTACCAAACTTTTGTGTATTCAATAAGGTAAATGTAACGCCGAAACTTATAGTCGTTTCTTACTAATATTTTCGTATTTTTCGCCGTAAGGGTTACGTGTAAGGAGGCACCAAGAAGCCTCAATCTAAACTTTCAATCAATAAGTTTTATTATTATTATACTTGATTTATCTCACATTTGTGGACTAAAGTCGGTTCTTTGACGGGTCTTAACCAAGTCAAATACCTCTCTATTGCGATCCTAGGAACTTTCGTACTATTGAATTGTTTTAAGTATGACTGCTTTTTGGATATTTGAGTGGATGTTCTTATTAATATTTAGTCTTTCTAGGTGTGTATAAAACTTTTTTGTTGTGATGCAGGTAACTGATATAACTATTGGTACTATTGAGACTGTTTCTTGTTTCCAGAGCTGCTTTATTTCTTGTGCTAATGGGGTGTATTTGGAAATTTTTTCTTCTTCTTTATTTTGAATATTGGCGTCATTGGGGATGGGTATGTTTTCTTTGCTCCTTTATCAATAAGGGTGAGGTCTGGTCTGTTGTGGATAACTGTTTTGTCGGTATATATTGTTCGGTCCCAATAAAGTTTGTACTCATTACTTTCTAGTAGATTTTTAGCTTCGTATCTAAAATAGGGTATACGTGTTTCTATCAACTTGTACTTAAATGCAAGCTCCTGATGAATTATTTTTGCTGCTATGTTGTGCCTCTCTGTATACTCTGTTCCAGCNCACCTTTTTTTGTGTATGCCTTAAATATTGCTGAATTACCCCTTTCCCATTTCGTGCGATTCTGAACTTAGTTAGATTTTCTCAAAATATGAAAATGCTGTATAGGGCGTATTATTTGTTAGAAAGACGATGAGATCCTTGAATGAATAGTTTACCAATGGGCCTCCGGATAACCGTATGGGTAACACGTTTCACGGTATGGAATTATTATTATTAAAATTTGGTGAATATGAAAAAAACTTCGAGACGGTGAAAGTTATAAAGAGAGAGAAAAAGCAGTATAAGAAGGGAGTCGAACACATTCCTAACACTTCGAAAATACTATTTGTTCAGATACATATTTCCTGTTACTGTTAAAATAATCCATTCACAGAAATCTTTATTTTCACGCAGGTGACACTTAACTATTTATTAGAAAGGAATAAAAAAGGAATTCTCGTATAAAATTAATTCTTGTTATGTAGGCATTACGACAGACGAAACAGATTTCCGAGAGCCATTAATCAGGAAAAAAATAGTATTCTAATATCCTAATCTTACTGGAACATTATCACCGAAATCCAATTCCAACCGGCTTAAATCAAGATATATGCCAAGTAAGGACAGATGATGGCGGAAAATACATTTTCCGAATTGGAGACATATTAATCGCGCCTTGTGTTGGGATTATCAAACGGATTTAGCATTGCAAATCTTCGAAAACGGCGCATTTCGGTGTATCCTCTTAATTCTTACACGAAAGAAGGCAAGGATGCTTAATTTCAATCAGGATAAAGTCCTCTGTTCGCCAGACTGTATTATTTTACGTGCCCTAAATCCTTTTTGAATGCATGTACATTAAATATCGCTTCCACATCAGCGTCGATCTTTAGACACTCCTTTAAATCATATTCATGAAAACAGAGATGACTGATTTGATGCTTCGCCGATTAAAATTTTTCCAACTCTCGTGAGAAGAATACTAAGTATTCAAATAACATACCATCAATTCCTTATAATGTAATCGTTTAACGATATTCAAAGAACAGTTTGATAATGCTACCTAATTTGTCAGTTCCCGTAAAGACGTATTTTTGACGAAATTTTTTCATATTAATTGTATCGCTGCACTTTTATGCAATCTTATTAAAAGTGGCTTTGGTCTCTTTATACCCCAATCCAACTCCCTCCTGTTCGATACCTATCCAACCCCTTTTCTAAAACTCCCAGGTTCCTTTTTCCTATTATAATTACAGCGCATCTATTTTGCCCTAAGCTGGCTTGGAACCCGTCTCAAAAAATTCATTGGTAGAAGCAGAACGAAGTCCTCAAAATCAGAAACAAAGTTCTTCCTGCTTTTTTCTTTGATTTCCGGTGCATCATGGCCACATCTGTGTTTTAACTACCCAAGATCCATCCAGACTATTTCTATCACCGCAGGGAATTCTTCGAGAGCTCGTTAATCTTCGAAAGAAGTGGCGAAAGTTGAGTCGAGGATCGTTTTTAATATTGAATATTTTCGCCTCCTTGAACTGAATCGCAGGATAAATAATTAAGAGGGTGGCGTGATAACCTTGGGCCGAAGTATAATACCCNCAGAAACAAAGTTCTTCCTGCTTTTTTCTTTGATTTCCGGTGCATCATGGCCACATCTGTGTTTTAACTACCCAAGATCCATCCAGACTATTTCTATCACCGCAGTTATTACCAATATCGAAAGAAAATAATAATAATTATAATAATAATACGACCTCGTTAGACTTAACAATTTTCAGAATCTGCTGTGTAAAAGTATTCTTGACTTCAATAAGCGTAATATGATTGGAAAAACTTCAATAAATACTATACCACACAATTACATATAAACACACGACCGGTTTCGGTGCATCGCACCATCTTCAGGTGAACCGGTCGTGTGTTTATATGTAATTGTGTGGTATAGTATTTATTAAAGTTTTTCCAATCATATTTCGTTATGATTTACCACCAAGTAAAGGCCGAAACCATCTCCGTTATTTCAATAAGCGTGTCGAGTTCCGCAAGGTCACGTTTGGACATCTTAATTTTATCATACTATCTGTGTAAATATCATCCCGGAGGCTGGCTTAAGACTTATACCCTTCTCCATTGGCAAGAAAAAGCTCGAAAAGAAGGAAAGATGTTTACTGGGAAAGCTTGAAGAACAGGTAAAATGCTCTTGCTTACCTGAATGAACCGGTATGTAACGACCGAAGAAGTGCATTAGACATTTTATCATTTTACAGATTTTAGACATTTGACCTAAGAAAGACCTGTTGTGCGTAATATATCTCAGAAAAGCTCGTATAATGATTGTAGGAGCGACCGACGCATACATTTCATGGACGGAAATGAACAAAATACGGATATTTCAGGTGAGGTACTTTTGTCGCCATCGTCGCGAAGGAAAACATACTTGACTCCCACAAACGTTACGTTATGAAACTTAACAATAGCCACCCGCTCATCCCACGGCAACCCTTCCCTTCATTTGAGCGTTATCGAAGACCCTTTGAAGTATCGCACCCGTCCCTCAACTTAGATCAGCTATCGACTTGGAGATGCTACGTCCGCCTCAGAGAAGACAGATGCAGGCGACGGTGCGCAAACATTCTGATTAGATACGCTCAAAGCTCACGCAGCCTGTGTGTGGGAGTGCGTACTGAATGACAAGGGGTCTCCAGCTGTCCCCGCGTTATTCTTTTTTTTTCGCTCCTTATCAAAAGCCACGCGGGACGACCCATTCTACTGCAGCTGAATGCTTAGTGCGTGGGACGTGGTGACGCTTTCATGACGCAAGAACGCTCCATTGTTGCACTGACAGATGACATTCGTTACCTTCTCCCTCTCCGATCTTCGGTACGCAAAAAAATCACCATTTTGTTCACCGTGCCTTTGACCCGAATAAAATAAAACTTTGCAATTCTTTCGGGAGAGCTCGTCAGTTTTTTTTTTTTTTTTGTGGTCTGTTTGGGTGCGCCGATGAAAATGGAGGCGATCGGAATAACATCAGATTGAGTTTATCAAAGGGTAAACCTTCAATGCCTTTTTTTTAAGGAATCGGTGATATTTATCGGGTACACGTCATTAGTGACGGTGGTGACGTTTCCATGACGACCTGTCAACTACACATTTTTCACCTCGGATTCCGATTTGAGGTCTTATTCAGGATTTCACGATAGGTAATACGTAAACATATCTGGCGAATCAAATGGAAGATTTCCTTTTGCTCCTGCCGACGTGACATTAAATATTCAATCGAATCGTCAATGAAGTGAAGGGAAGACTGTTTTTGAATGATTTATAAACTTTTCAATTGCGAAACCTTTACTTCATTTCGAATCAGGGGAGAATAAAACAAATGATGTAATTTCAGCCATGTGTGATTTATTCATTATAAGCTCAATTCCATATATAAATAAATAAAATCTGTAAATATATAAAATTGTTAATGAAAAGAAAACATGGAAATAAATCCTGTAAATATAAAGAATGTGGACTCGGGATGAATCGGTAAAAATGAGGGTTAGCTTCATACGGCAGAATTTAAAAACAAATAATAACAGAAAAAAGTATGATGAATAAATGAATGAATAAGGAGAGAAGGAGAAAACAAAATTATAAATAACCCTGCTTAGAAATCGTACCATATAATAATAATAATTAACAATAATAAAATAATACTGTCATTATTGAATAATAATAATGATGATGCCGACGACGATGATGATGATGATGGTGATGATTATAACAATAATGATAAATTTACGTAAAAAAGCTGATGGAAATTCCAATACGAATGAGGGATATCCAGGGTACTAAGAGAAAATAACTTCATTTTCCGATATAATATTATAATTTTCATACTTCATTCTTAATGACAGGATTTTATCATCCTCGTATACAGTTATTTAATAAAACCTTCATCGGGAATGTGTTAAGATTCAGGAAATGTAAAGAAGATAAATTGAAAGAGTGAAGAGTAACTCAAAATATTCTAAGAAAATAATCCACCTAAAGCGATATACGAAAGAGTATTTCTACCAATAGGAGACGTTAAACGGTCAAAAAAAGTTCCGTACGAAAGAGAAAGAAAAATCAGAAAGGTTTGGTCGGAAGCAGTTGGAATACATTTATAAAAATTTCCATGGAAATCTGTAATTTATGGGAGTTTCAAGGTCGAAATCCTGCGGAAAAGCATCTTTTTAGAAAAGAAACCATTTTCCTCGAGGAAATCGTATCATAGGGTTATAATTCGTGATAGGGAATGAGAGATTTAAAGGATTGTCTAATGTAGAAGAACTGTTCGCTAATTCTCAGAAGAAAAAGTAAAGAATTTCGGATAGATGTCGGATTCGTGTTCGCTGAATACCAATAACAAACAAGCCTATCTTATATATACGTAATTTCAGCAATGTCATCTCCAATGATCCATGCATCTTTTAAAAAGGACGTTGAAGAAACCTTTTTATCTTTTAAACATTTCGGACCTATCTATACGGCCGCTCTTGCAGGGAGGAATCTATTCAAATCGCATGGCCTTCGAGCAATCAATTAGATATTTGCTTTTAGTTATTCATAATTTGACGGTGCTTTCTGTGACACCAATGAGATACATCACAGAGATTAGAACCTAAAACATATATCTTATATAATTGTCGACACACCTTAATATTACCAGTAGTAGGGAGGGCGTACTTCCCGGCAGGACATCTGTAGTGTACCCTACCTAGGAGTAGTATCAAGTGTATGGTACATTATAGATTGAACCTTACCTTGCATGCATTACCTAGCATGGCACAGTTCAAGTAAAAGCTGCTCTCAGTCACACTGTACTCACATATGAAACATAACCAACTATTTTCTAATTTCTATTATATTATTGTAGGTTTAGTTGCGTATTGCTTCATTGTAATGAGCAGAAATATCAATCATGTAAAATGTTATCCACCAAAAAGCTCAAAATACATCGCACATCATTATCTGAATTCATAAATAAATTCATAATGATACCAACCAGCAACTGTTTCGAGAAATTTCATTTTCGTACCCCGCGGTTAATATCATTATGTTTTCTTGTTATGAATATACTCTGGTTCCTCACTTTCCGCTTTCATCGTTTACACACATCCAACCTATGATCTTTCCCTCAACATTTTCATTCCTGGGAACGTCGATATTCCATAAATATCCTCACACGGACGATCAAAATTCGTAAATTAATTCCCAGGAAAATATCCCTCAATCATCGATCACTCTTCCGAAGAATCTCCACAAACACTGACGTTTATTAATGTCAAATTATACCTTTAACGCCCATAAGAGAACATTTAAACCGGAAACAAGGGTGCGATACGCTTTCATAAATATTATTCCCTTGTCCACATTGGCCCGATAGTGGTTTCGAGGGAAAGGGGGAGGGAAAAGGAAAAAATGAAGGGAAAAAAGTCGATAATTCCTTTTTTTCCGGTTCGCCAAAGATCGCGCCGGGCGACCTTCGCCTCACGAAAGAAAATCCGTAAAAATACACAGATGAAAGAATGGATTGTGTTGGGGGGCGTGGGTTGAAGGGGGAGGAGGGCAGGTGGAGTCCTTCCAAAAGACTTCGTATCCAAGACTTCCACACACGTAAGATGTTTGCAACGATAAAGAAAAGTGTTAGTGTGCATTTCTGCCCGTCTCCTCGGCACGCGAGGCCAAACTTTGTGTGTGTGTGTGTGTCCAACGGTGAAGGAGGCGGAAAAAAATCGGGCGAAAGAAGGGAAAAAGTCACGGTTCACGAACCGCCGAGATCGTAAACGTATTTTTACGTCTCTGAAACTAATTTTCGGTTCGCGATACACAAAGCGGATTGTAACGGACGTTATAGTATTTCGTGGATTTCGGTGGTCTCGCTAAAAGCATCAAGATTTTGTTAATTTATGTCGGCTGTTCTGTTGGCGCTATCGTCGAGCGAACGTGCGTCAGTAATATTTAAGGCATTTCCTCGTTGTATTCCTCTCGCCGGATTTAATTCAAGAGGCATTTTCTCTCTCCCGAAATCGAATTCATGCCCCCAAATGGCCTCCCAGATAACGAGATTATTAATAAAGCTTGATAAAAAAGGTTGATACGGTGATTGCCTCTGCTCCATTGGTAGAATCTTCGAACGAGCTTATTCAGGTTTAAGAGGTCCGTGATTCATTGAGTGAGAAAGTATGTACATAGTCTTGCGAATTGTAATTCCATTAGAAACAGAAAGAGCTTGGATTACAACTTTGTTATCCCATTGAAAGATTATAGTAGAGCTTCTAGCATTTGTGGTAAAAGTTAATAGAAAATTCCTCGATTTTATAACAACGATACCTCGGCTAACGAAGACGACTCGTTCAATTGTTAGACGGAACGGGATATCTGATACGATTCCTAAATTATAAAGCGCTCGCCATAGTCAGAATCTTTACCTTTTTCGATTATTTTTCAATTTTCCATGCACATGTATAAGCCCGCCCATGAATAAACTCATCGCCATCATACCCATCCCCACATTTGTCTTAACGATTAAATCATTGAGGAAATCCAGATATTGCACTGAATCATTCGCTTAAGTTGCTTATTAAAAAAATACAGTTGAAGATATGTTTTTCCCTTCGAGAAATCACTCACAAGTAAGAACAAATTGCGATTATCATCTTTTCCCTGACAAAATTCATTGCATATCTGCTGCTGACACCAGTGACCAAATGGTTATTAACTGAAGACAGAATTATGCCTAATATTTCCTCAGTCCAAAGGGTGACCTTTCATTTAACACCCAATTATGGTGCGAAGTATCTCACCACCTCATTTAATCCCGCGCCTCAGGCGATATTTCCTCGTCCTAACATATTACAGAGTCGCAATCACCATACACATTCGTGCACGAAGAGAATAGGACATTTCTTACCCCTTTACCAAAGAATGTGGTCAACGTTTATTGCAATAAAAATAATACTATATTTATTTTAAAACTATCACTCAAAAACGAAAAGAAAATTTCGGCCGATATCTTGTTATCTAAGATGCGTTATAAGATAATTAAAAAGCGCTGATTCCAGATATGCAAATTTGATGTCTCTATCGCCTACTATTTCCGAGATAAACTACGTAAACAATTCATATATTAAAGCTAAAAGTTTAGAATTTGTCATTTAGAAGGATACGAATCGCTGATCTATAAAATTCAATTTGTATAGAAAGAACTGCTCCAGGAGAAAATGCATTTATCCTTCCTTAACTCCACAGATAACAGACCACACATAAGCCAAGATATACGTTATGCGTTTTGCCACAGGGAAACTCCAATTAGGTGTAGCATGAAAAGTAAAATTTTGGCGATATTTTAAAAACCTAACGTGATAGTGAAAAACAGTTTTCATATCTGCAATCATCACAAAAATCTGAATTAGAAAACGGAACATCAGATGTCCACAGCTTTTTTTGTGTATGCCTTAAATATTGCTGAATTACCCCTTTCCCATTTCGTGCGATTCTGAAGTTAGTTAGATTTTCTCAAAATATGAAAATGCTGTATAGGGCGTATTATTTGTTAGAAAGATGATGAGATCCTTGAATGAATAGTTTACCAATGGGCCTCCGGATAACCGTATGGGTAACACGTTTCACGGTATGGAAAGCGGTTCAGGGTTCGATTCCCGATGGAGGCCCACAAGCGACATGACCTTAGCTGTCGAAGCATTAAAAAAAAATAATTAAAAAGTTTACCAATGTTTATGGGTATTAATTTGATAAGCTGTCTGGTCATATTAAATCAAGCATTAAACATTATGTGCACATATGAAAACTAGGTAGAAGTAGACAAGTACAAAGATGCATAAGGTAAATAAACAGTTATCGATTTTCAAAGAAAACATCACATTCAGAATCTGAAAATTTAACAAAAACTTCAAGCAAGAGTAATGAAATCCCTCCTCATTCGATTCTTTCGTTACTTCCTCGACTTCTCAATGATTTTGATAAGAGTATCGATGCATACAATGACCGCAAAGACACTCGCTAAAGCTGTCCTTATGCTTCCGTTACAAATATGTTCTGCATTCGAAACAAAGACATAATTACTCACGACCTTTCCTTTTGATTTACCTAAAATTCAATGAAATCATGTCTCGAAACCTAAAAAAAATGTACAAACATCACGAAGGATATTGGCGCATAACTGCATCATAACTTAAATCGAGATACAACTCCTAATATACTACTTATCATTTAACGCATACATTTATAATGGTAAAATGTGGGACCCTACTTATACTAATTTTTAGCATCCGCCTTCAATTAAAGTGGCCCCGGGTTTAGCCACAGTGTGAGCCAAATGTTCCCGATACGTTAGCAGAAGCACGTACCATTACGATCAGGACATAAATTAGGGCATAAAAGCATAAAATTACAGCCATAAATAAAATCCATTTTCACCTGAGTCATTCGCAGACACCGTAAGTAATGGGAAAATTGATAAGATTAGAATATCCTCTGTAAAACGATAGAGTTAAACAATTCCTCTGTTTATAAATTTGACGTATTTCTGAATTGTTAAATGAGTGGATGATTACAAAATAACTTAAGACATGGCTTCACAGACACTGAAAACCGTCGCACTGATTAAATTACTGATCCTTTAAGGAAAACAACCAAGGAATTAAATTATTCTGATACATTTCTATTAGAAATAAACGATATCTCCCCGAGGTTGTATCAGAGTGCGAAAGATGCGGAGATAGAATATCACCAGTTATGGAAAAAATTTGAGCGACACCTCCGCAAGGGAACCATCGAATCATTATCGACCACTTGTTGAGTAAGATCTCCTTTTCCGAAAAGAACGAAATAAAGAGACTACCGTAAGCAAATAAAAACTCCTACATCAATCCGATCCTTAAGAAGTTTTTCGTTCTCTACAAGACTCCATAAATACCGTTCAAATTAAACTCTTTAAGGATCGGGAGAATTCCAAAGATACGATCTACAACTTCAGTAAAATACTCCCAACAGAAGAAGCAAAGTCATCCAGCTAAAGTCTGCAGAAATAAATGAAGAAAGAGAGACAAGAAAAATGTAAGAGAAAGAAGTTGGTTAGGATTTAACGGAAAATAGGTATTCCTGAACGTAAAATAACAGAATATGTTCAAGTTAAAAAGTATCAGCATAAGTGTGGAGCAAAGATAACAATAATAATAATAATCCAAAAAATCTATTTCTTACATTTTCTCATCTTGTAAACAATTTTTTAATCTATGCCAGACTTTGATATACGTTAAAAACAAGGTAGTGGTAGTGGTAAGTGGTTCATCATAGAAAAGAATATTGCATGCATATTACAGGAAAAATAGTGTTTTTATTCGTAGAGCGGTTCGTAAGTCGACGTACTAGTGTATTTATATCGGGACCGTTTGAGAACATTCCTAGTAATATCTTTAATAGAAATTTTCAAAGGTTCGTTCTTTAAGGATAATTTTTACAACCAGAGATGAAACCATCGTGACACTTGACTTCTTTTAATGGGGTTGATTTTATAATAGTAAACAAGTAAACATATTTAGCTAGTATTCTATCTAATGTACATGTACAATAAAATACAATGTAATGTGCAGTAATCATGTCGTGATATTTAAATATTTTAATAGAAAGAAAGGCTAATGTAAAGCAAAATTTCTTGATAAGCAAATTAAATATCTTATATTTCATTTCAAGGATAATTTCTCATTTATATTGGTTTATATGAGTATGTAAGTCATTGATAGATATTTTTGCAATGGCAACCTGAAATGCAGCGTTAATGCCCTTACTTCATGCTTTTAGGTCACTTATGTTTAATATTTTGGTATGCATTTATTTGCATTATTTATTTTTAATGTTCTGTTTCATTCTTTAATATTGACTCTCACCATAATGCAAATGTAATATTTGTATTGCTATTTATGCAGTGAATGTGTGCTGAATGTTCAGTCATTTTGCTATTTGCATCATTACCAGATTCCACATCGCACCAAATCATGAGGCAGAAGTAGTTCAGGAGGATCCTTACAGTAATCGTCTCTAAACTTAAGAGCCTTGTTCTGGCAGTAAGAAAGAGATGCCTCGAAATCATAACACTATGAAATTAGCATGGCATTAATGTAAAATACGATCGTAAAGACGAAATCATACGTTAAAATTACGATAAAGGTAATACGAAAAGACATTCGGTACCTCTGATATCTGTGGTCCGTAAAATTTTGGGAAACTTTTTCCGCATTGTGATTGCCTAACAGAATATCGTAAGCCTTGTTCAAGTTGCTGGAAGCAGATGTTTTTCAAAGTGAAGGCATGCACAATCATATCTGCAATGAGAAATAAATATGCTTCAGTATAACTGATGTAAAATTTTCTAGTGATTTCTTTGATTTAATTTTAAGGATGAGAATCTTTTAAGTTTTGTACTATTCTTATTATTATTATTATACTACATATAAGCATACAATGTATACATACATAAATATACATAATGTATACATTTGTCAATAATCACCCCATCCACTAACTACAGTATTTTACAAAACTTACTAATTGAAATTTTAAACAGATAGAGTTCCATAATACAATTGAGAACGATTTCATTTTTACGATTTAAAATGCTATGTCTTACATATTAAAATTCACAATTTAAGCAGCTAAGACATACAATTATATTATTCTATAACAGATACATCACATCTACAACAGCATGTACGTTCAACAATCCATATAACAAATTTGTCATTCCCTTGAAAAAGCATTAATACCACTTGTCAAGAATTACTTATATTCAGCCCCCATTTTAAGAAACAGTACACCCTCACTATATACTCCTTAAATCTGTAATCCTTTGTATGAATGTACGATTCCTAGTAGAAAAGCAGTTACTACCGTTAAGAGGGTTGGCTCATTCTCCTGGCATGAATCAGGACGAAGCCGTAGAGTGATGAGAGAGGGAAAGGGCATTGCATGAGTACATAAACAAAGGCAGGAAGAGGGATGAAGACACGGAGGAGGAAAAAGTAGTGAGAAGGGTTGTAGCACGTCCATCGACTTCTTTAAATCCTTCCCAGGAAGAGCCTTCACAACCAACAACAGAGCCATTCGACCACCCCATTAGACCTGCGATTCTTTCGTGGAAAATCCGTGAGAGGCCGACACCCTCTCGCGCAAACAATGCATTTTGACCGGGCACATCGACCAAGCCAAAGCGCCCGCCTCTTTGTGGAGCGAGTCCGTTCCATAAATCGAGGCCCTATCGCATGGGTGGGGTGCCCCGAACCCACGTCTATCTCGTCGGTGTATCTATCTCGCAAGGTGATTTGTGAGGGCTGCTATAAGGGTGTGGAGGAACACGAAACTAGTCCGTGGCGGGCGACGGTGTTTTGGGGTCGTGTCAGGGATGGAAAGTTAGACCCCTCTCCGACTCTTTGGAGCCCGATGCGACCGGTTAAACGTCTCACTCGGAGGCCATCGCGGTAAAAAGCCCAGCGGCCGCAGACCAGAGGATATAATTAGGGACTGCGTGGAATGCGCTGCTTACTTGTGTCATCCCAGCACAGGCATCAGAATTACTCGCGGATAGAAGGCGAAGATAACGGAGACTAATGGTTGTGCTGGAGTAATTGTGTCTCTTGGATAATTCACGCGGGTATCTGGCCGAGATATATTTACTCGCTGTAGCGAAGAGTAATCGAGTGTAAAATTGCGTTATTTATGGTCATGCGCGTCAAGGCTTAGAAAACTATACTGTATTGTATATTTATTTACTTAAAAAACTGGGCATAAGTGAACTGAAACCGTTCTCCTACCATAACTCTGAATTTAAAATAATATGATAAAAATCATGAAATTTCTCAAAATAATTATTATATATTAATTATAAATACATTTATAATGGTAAAATGTGGGACCCTACTTATACTAATTTTTAGCATCCGCCTTCAATTAAAGTGGCCCCGGGTTTAGCCACAGTGTGAGCCAAATGTTCCCGATACGTTAGCAGAAGCACGTACCATTACGATCAGGACATAAATNATCAATTAAATATTGTTAAAATATTGTAATAGGAAACCACTAACGAAATACTCGGACAATTCCTTACTTAAGTTGAAAAAATGTGATATTTCTCGTGAAAGAAAATTTGTAATGATTGCCGTGGCTATGTATGTTGAAATTCCAAAATTCAGATTAAATGATTGTGTTAGGCAGTTATTAAAATGAATGAATTATAATGAAATTTCCTTTAAATCTAAGCTAACGTTGGATAAACCCTACGCCAATTAAATTCTTTATCTCTATCATTTATACTATCATTCGTGATGGAAAACTGACCTTAAGTATTTCTATAAGAGATTCCTCTCAGAAGGAAAATAAACTTCGTAATTTTTCAAACACGATTTTTACTATACGACCGGTTTCTGTGAAGGTCTTAGCATCTTCAGGTACAGGAAATAGGGGGCACACATTATTTAACGGGTAGGATCAAGGAAGGGTAAGGAGTGGGTGGTTGAAAGTGACAGGAAGAACCTTTTTTGGAAGGGAAAAGAGGGGGGGGGGTGTGGGAAGATTAATTCATTGGTGAGGGAGGCTTGGTCAGGAAAATTCGTTATTTCGATTTATTCCAAGTAGTTCAAAGAGATTCCTCACTTTGAAAGCGAGTTTCAATATCTGAATGTCACCGTCGGAGTAACAAAAAACTTCAGACACGAATGTATGCAAAAAGCTATTTGGAAGGTGATAAACTCTGGAAAAGATAATACAGCAGAAACTTTGAAAATAGCATTTTCCTTAAATGAGGGATAACGAGATAGGTCCCTTTAAGTTCGGGGGAAGATGATTAAATGTCATCTTTACTACTAATATTCAGTTTGTATACCTTTTTCTGCGATCATTGGAATGTAAATGGCTCATTTTTTAATACTCATAAAGAATACATGACATCAAACAGGACTTTAGGAACTAACTTCTTTCGGCGAGTCAGGGTAGTCCCCTGTAAAACAACTGATGTGCTTATTCCCTTCCACGAGTAAAAAAACAGTCAAGTTTATCGATCCTCACCTTGCTCTATTTCTTAAGAAAACTAGGAAACCGGATCGGCAGTAAAAATGTAGTAATTGCATCTCTAAGAGCTTCTGGATACCAGTCAATTCCACTCCTGAATTTTAAGTAGGATTTCCACCGCCTAGTATTACCGTCGCTGGAGATGATAGCGGGGCTATATTACTGCTGGCGTTGCATGATGCGGAGATACGCTAAGGCAGCAGAATAGATTATTGGCGCATGATTTGAGTAATCAGCTGGCCTTCGTACGGAGCGCGAGCGTGGATTTGAAAGCGCCACCGTTTTCTAAAATCCTTTTCTCCAACATAGGTATGCTTTTAACTCGGTCTAGCTTTTCCATCATAAATGTGCAAGGAAGGGCAATATTTTCCGATGGCTGAAAAATCAAAATATATGAGCATGATGAATGAGCTACAGCGTAAAGTCTTCCGTGTTGCTCGGGGAAAGCGATTTGTCAAGAACGGGAAAAAGTTTATAGTGCATTTTTTTTGACTTTGCAATACCATAGTGACCACTTTCTAGACTGCATCGTATTTTTAACAAATTGATTACTTTGAGACTGCCTGAATTCCTTTTAGATGTGTATATAGTTTAACAATCTTCATAATTTGCTGCTATTGTTATCAAATATTTAACAAATATTTCTAATTAAAATTTAACGATCATATGAATAATTTCAGTACCTAGGGGATTAATTTTGTTCTTCGCAGCAATATATTCCACCTATACAAACACGAGACCTCGCAAAATAATTAATCACAATTATGATAATTAGACCATAACTATGGTTATCATTGTTTACAGTTTTAAGTATCATTTATCACAAGTAAAGGAGTTAACCGCAGCAACCGTTCTGTGAAACTTCATAATTGTTACCACGGGTATCCATTAGATTTAAAAATATCTATATCACAAGATTAAGGGTATATTTCAAAGAACCTTAATACTTCTGCAATATTCCATAGGAGAAATGGACATGAGAATATTCTGACAGGACCGGGACTCGAACCTGGATCTTGGAAAGTGGAAGATATAGGCTTAGGAATATTCCTAGAGAACACCTTAATGTACATGCATACAAAGTCATCCTTCACCCTTTTCCTTGTGCTTCAGAAGCACAAGGAAAAGGGTGAAGGATGTAGTTAAAATTTGCGTCACCTTTAATGCATTCTTCAGAAGTATCAGCGCCTCCCATAAATTAGGACGTGCTTATTATTTTAACTAAGACGAAGAGAAAATTTAAAACATCATGCAATGATGAAGGTGCGTTAGATGAGAAACGCAAGATTAAAATATAACTTAATTTATCCTGTAGGCCAATGTTTCCCAACCGGTGGGACGCATCCCACTTAAGAGCCTGTATGGTGGGACTAGCGCAGGATGAAGCCGTCTTATTTAATCAGTTTCACTTCCCGTTTTTCTAATATTGTGCTTAATTGCAAATAAATCTACCCATACTTTCGCTGCTATTCATCAAAAAACTAAGGATTCGTAAAATATTTCATTAAACCAATCAGTAAAACGAACTCTTTGCACATTGGTGGGACATGGTTGTCTTATAGACACAGAAAGTGACATTTGAGACCGCAAAGGTTGGGAAATATTGCTTTGGGTAACGTTTCCCTAGTCTGTATTTCAGCATCTCATTCACCAAATGAAACTACCTTTATCTATGTTTTCCTTTCACTTTAGAACCACTCATATTCTTTGCCAATCTAATAATTCTACTGATTATATTGAATCATATAAAATAAATTCTATTAATTGTTTTAATTTCCTTGAATGTATCCTGGAAATATTAACAGAACCATAAACGACTTCTCTAGCGTTGGCAAGATTTATTTTCATGCATCACTTTTCCATAATACGAGATATTCGCATTGAACACAGCTACAATTGTAAGACTTAGTTAATGTTTATGTATAATATATGAATAACCTTCCTACGGTCTTACCGGTACCTATTTGAGAATCTCAGAAGGCTCTTAGCGGTTAACCGATATATTCCGAAAACCTCAAAGCGAATGAGCGAAACTTTACGGTGACCTGGTGGGGCACGTGTGTACATGCACGTGATGGTTTCACGTCGATATGAAATGAGTCTGTGGTGAACGCTGTGCTGACACTCTCCGGCAATTTGGTATTAATCGTAAAATAAAAAGATGTACGTTTGAATACACAAACATCATTATCAATGAACCAACATATTACGATATGGAATGTGAGGCGAGTAGATGGAATCCAGTGGATGAAATGTGTGCTCGCGAAGTGGAGAAAGTGCAGCGCAAGGCGATCGATTTGCTCAAGAGTACTGCGATAGAAAAGCAAGCGTTACGCAAATGCTCTCAGAAGCAGGTTTGGAAACATTAAAATAAAGGAGATTAGAAACTAGGCTGCGATTACTTGACAGATTTAGAGAAAGTATATTTGCGGAAGACGTAAATAGTATTGTGCGATCGGCCTGCTACCTGCTACCTCGGCCGATCCAGCAATGAGTGCGAAATAAGATAAATAAATGCGAGGATAAGTCGTTTTAGGGACTCATTCTATTCGCGAACAATAGGCAACAACGATAAGTTAAAGAGGTAACTCGAACGCTTGTTGTGTACACTCCCTGCCATACGCCGAAAGGCGGCTTGCAGGGTATTTATGTAGACGTAGATTATATAAATTTCGAAATATATAGAGATAGGTTATCACATAATTAAATCATAGTATTCAGAACCGGGACTCTAACCCGGGTCATAACATTAATTACAAATTAAGTACAAATTAGCAGAAAAGTAGATGTTCAATACCAAGGAAAAATAACAAAATATACTACACGCGATCACTGTCGTAGGAAATTTATATAGAATTGTCCATGTATTCTTCCTTTTTTAGTACTCAGCGTAATTATGGAACATTGCTGAAGAACATTACTTAAATTAAAACTCGCGTGCTCACATAAAATAATTTGAAACGGATAAAAACGGCGATAAATGAGATAACCAATGATTCAACAACTGCGCAGTCGCCAACTTTCTCCTTTCACCCGCCCGTATATCGTGAGGTGAAAATTGGCCCTCCTAGTAATGAGCCATCTAGCAGAAGTTCCTGGCGCAACAAAATCGAGCGTTATCGAGTAATCCACCGCTTGAATGAACGCGAATGCCCTCCTCAAAGGTCAATGAGTAAATCTAGCTAAATGAGCATAACTGATTGGCCAGCGAAAGAGTACGCCCTTTCCCTCACAGAATTACGAGCGCCTTGTAAAGTCCGGCGATTCATTGACCTTAGCGCAAGCGTAACAACTTCTCCTGGCAATAATCAAAGGGTGACGTAAACCTTTTTATCTGAGGACTACGGAGCTCCTTAAGAAAGGCCTGGACGGAGCTGGCGCCACGTTATTTCCAGAAAGCAACCATTTCCGCCCATTCTAGCAATGTACAAGGCCCCTCGAGTTCTTTCGTTTTCATCTCCCGCCGTCCAATCCGTCACAATATAATGTCGATATGAGGACTTAAGCTCCTGACGTTATCGTCCCTTTTGATATCCCAAGACGAAATGTTATCGTACGGAATCGTTAAGGGGAGGTGGATGGATCAAGCCCGGGGCGTGACTTAGAGGCACCAACTTTAATTTTTCTCCTCTCAAATGACGTTATTTGGCTTGTTTTATGTATTTATGACAGGAAACCTTCCCCCTATCGTCCAATTTCTCGCTCCATCAGCCAAATCTTTCCTCAATAAAACGCAGGGTTGCCAACTTACGAGGGGCTGATATGAAAAGGTTACCATGCCGTTATTAGTGAACTAATTGATAATTACGGATTGAGGTGAGAAGGTAGAAAATTAAATTTGCGGAGAAATTTGTTATAAAATAATACGTTGGTTGTAAGGAATAAGGAAATAAGGCGATGAAAAATTTTCCATTTATAAAAGCTCCATTTTTGCATAAAATCAGTAACGAAAATGAATACTCTGTATCAGTATATGGAATTCAACAAAAATGGTTATTCACAATTCCATGAACGACCGAAATGAGAATATTCACAATGAATAAGATTTGCTCGGCCTAAGTTGAGACATAAATCCCTCCTTCCGTCTAACCCATATACTCACCAATTATAGCAATATCAGTATTTACCATTATATGATGGTGAATTATGCTTAGGTATATATCGTAATTTCAAACATTACCTTATCTAAAAGATGGCACATAAGCTGTATGAGATTTCGAAGCTTTCGTTGTGTTTGTGAATGCTTCCCGCACTAATGGTCAGTAAACCCATGTTCTTCCTGTCACTATGTTTGCCATTAGCTTCCTCCGACCCAAGTAAACTTGTGGTACGTAGTTTACATAGTTCTACGTTAGATTTTCAGCTGTACGTTCTCCATATTCAATTACTATGGGTATTATATACGACAATTTATGTTATTTCTTTATAACATTATGTTCTTTGGAAGAATGTGTTGGAAGAATGGTCTTAAAAGTTTATGAGAGAATTGATCTTAGTAAGATTAATCTTAGTAAGGGATATCACTGTATTTTATTTTTGAGTTTTATAGAGGCTGTGTTGATTCACTGACGAATTTTCCCTTCACATATTAACTAAAAACTTAATCGAGATCCTAACTTCCAAGATATATTAAACGGAGACGAATTTTTATCGTTAATGAAATTCTGCAAGATTCCAGGTTTCTTCAACAATTCAAACATTTTTCGGAATTTAATATCTATTCAATAAGGATTGACGCGAGATTCCGGGCGTAATTCCTAAGAGATTTATATTGCGTAAATATTTCCTAAAGAAAGATCCATTTCTATTTGTAAGGGATTGCAATGACCTAAATGTTCACGAAAAACTTCAGTGAATACTTTATTGTGAGGAATATAGATTTCTACTGAAATTCAAGGACGAGAAAGAATTTCGAAAGGTTCCAAATCGCTACTCGATACGGATTACCTATCTGGGATCAGGTAAATTTTTACTATGATAGAGGGATCGTGAAATATAATTTTATTTTATCCGAAATTTGATTATCTACACAGATTATATCTATGGTACACGTATCCATATTTAGGGAACCTTAGAGATCACATTTTTGGTAGAATTCTACAAATACCACGTAATATAATCCTGTTAATTGCTAAAATTTAACGTAATTTCACTGTAATTTTTGGGTTGATTATGCTATTTCCTTTATGTTTAATTAATTCCCATTTAAATTGTGACGTAATCAGTGGCATATTGATTTAAAATGTTAATGTAAAATATTTGTATTTTTAAAAGTATATTATTCATTNCAAAAATTATTTTTTTTCCGCATACGATACGCGAAAGCAATCAATTAGTTTAGTCATGAGTCATGGTTCTTTCACTCCCTTCCACACGCCGAAAGGTGGCTTGCAGGGTATTGTATAATAATCCACATCTACGTATGTAGATGTAGATATAATAATGATATGAATTTTCAGTTGCATGAACCTTACTTCCATTAATACATCGAAACGAAATTTCAGAAATTTTTGAACTCAGATGAAACCATTCTAAACTTTCATTGAGTTCGTGATGAATGGAAAAGGCGAAGGAGAGATGTAGCATTTCGAAGAATAGCGACCCATCATAACCATGATTACTGGCAGTGGTTTACGACGCAGTTACCACTTGATTTATGAATGCTCTGCCTACCCCTCCACTTCTTCGAACCCATAAAACTCTTAGCCATTCGCTCACTCTGAAGACAGAGTTCACCTTAAAACCGCATTTCCTTATCTCTAAATCAAGATCGAATTTGATAACATTGTTCCACCGCCACGCATCATCTGACATCTTCATGAAAGTATCCATTCTATCACCTTAACGCTTGAGTTTTGCATTTATTGCAGCTAACTCGGATTTTGGAATACTTATCAAAAAATTATCAAAGGGAATTATTTGGAATACTTTTAAATGTTTGATAAAGCATTTTTAACGTTTCACCATAGATACTGAAAATGTTGATATTTTTGATTAACCTGCTCTTTGTCCTATGCAGACATAGTATCAGTAGCTAGCGCTCCTTTCAACAGTAACAGGTGTCGTAGAATATAACGAATCTGCACAGAATCCATATCGTAAAATGTCTGTCCTACAAACGTCATGGAAGGAAAACAATAGTACAACTTAGAGGCAATTCCTCGATAGCCTTCAACGTTTCATATGTCATACACAATCAAAATTTTCTAAAAGGAGATATCAGGCGAAAGAAAATGCTTTTAAATGTGATACTGGGCCCATAACAGGTAAAACAGAGCAAAATACGTATTACCATGCGTGGGCGATTCGATGACGTCACAAGATGAGGAAAATGCCGGGTACTCCTTCTCCCACTTTAATATGAGTTACAGTTCCAGTAAAACTGTACCAAATGTCTTTTTGTGTTTCTGAAGTAGAAATTCAGTCAGTACTTCATAAAATAAAACCACTTACACTGAAACGTCATGTTGAAAAGAAAATCCTAAACTTTGGCCTAGCCTAGTAGCCAATGAGCGTTTAAAGTGTGTGGAACATACTTAGCGGATCGACTTCCAAGCCGCTTCAGCGGCTTTTCTAGACTGTGATGGATCTGCATCAACTCCGGTAGCTTCTCCATAATTCAAGATACTGGGTCAACATTACGACCCTCACCGGGAATCTAACCCGGCATTACGTTCTCCGAAGTTAAGCTACCCATAGGCTATGTAAAAGCTTAAATCTCTATTTCAATTTTAGAATCGTGATCGTTAATTTTTTAGTTAAGTTAACACTAGGAGGACATGAGTTTCGCTTTACCTAGAAGGACGGGAAGGGGTAATTTGACCCATAGAACTTTTAATTCCAATTAAAATTATTATTTGACTCTCTTAAGCCAGATTTTTAGCAGTACTTCAAGAATGGACGTTTAGGCAAACCTTATGAGATTTTTTACCTTGTCATTCGTTTAAATTTTAATTTATTAAACAAAACGCGGAATGATGTCCTCAAATTACAGTCTATCATAGTTTAAAAAAATGTCGTAATCAAAACACAGCCTGTCAACCTCATACTTTACAAATAAGTAGTAGTAGGTCCGATGTATCGAAAAGTCAGTCATGTTTTAATAAAATTGCTATTCCTTCTGACGACAAACAGAAAAACACTCGTTCACTCTCAAGAAAAATCATACAAAAACGAAGGCGGAAAATTTTTTTAAACCTCGTAATCAAATTTTCTAATACGTGAAATTTCAAATAATATGAAAATATTTCGGTATGCTAAACGTGATAAAATCGGAACAACACTGATTCTACGACATGAAAATGTATATATGTTTATTTATGGGATATAATATTGGTGCTCCCAATGAATTCGCCACCACTCACAATGGACAGTAAAACAAGGCAATTTCCTTCGATTCGGCAGCATCTCTAGGCATCCTGGAAGGCTGGCAACCCAAATCGCACCCCCGATTCACCACGCCCCTAACACGTGGTGGCCAGCCGTCCACCTCCAATCCACCCCCGCATTTGAAATGAAAAAATCTCTTTTCCCTACGTACGTAGAGAGGGAGGGAGATCCTCGCATGGAGATATGCACGATTCGTTTGGATTGATAAGGGCCAAAGGGACCTCGCCCCGTTTCGTTCAGTCACGCTCTCTCGTCATGCTAAGCCCACCTCAACCCCCCCTATCTCTGTTTTTTCGTTCTTTCCCTCTGGAGCCATTAGAAGCGTGAGTTTCGCTGAAGTGTTTATGGGAGTCCTTATTCGTGGTAATGCTTTTAACCCCCGGTGGCTCTCGCTGCCTCCGATCCTCACTTTGCAGACGCGAGAAATTTATGGCGTCGCAAATTTTCGCACGAGTTTTCTCGCGAACTACGAGACTATCCGCTTTAATCACCCATCTCTCTGAGTGAAAAGTCTTTACCCCCCTTCTTTCGCTTCGGAGAAGAGTTTTTTTTTCGGCATCTGAGAAGGCGTTTCAGAGAAGTGAGGAGGAAATCCGCAGGAGGTTAATTTTCCTCGTCTACTTCCCATTCAAATACGAATCTCATCTGAACGAAGTGAGTTTAATATTAATTCTTCGAAAGCGTTATGATAAGGAACGGACCGTTACTGTTTTAGATGAAAGAAAGATGACATGAATGACACACCAACATGGAATGTCTGAGATATTGTCATGATACACTTCCATTGATGTTTTCTAAAGATAAGGCCTATACCACATTAAAAATTCATGCACGAACTATGAAATTAGTACAGTGGTACATCGGTTAACGACGGTCTTAGTTAACGATGTACTTGGTCAACGAACTATGTTTTTTTCTAAGAATTGTCACGGGTAACGAAGAAAGCTTTGGTTTTCGACGCCCTCTGGTGAAGATTGACAATTAGAAACTTCTTTTATGATAATTAAAGGTAAAATTAATTAGAGGTGAAGGATTGCGGAAGAAAGAATTTCCTACGAACGAATTTAATGGATGAATAAACCAAGAAAAAGCAATACAAAGGGATCGGCGAAATCAAAGTGCAAGATGCGCAAAATTTGGTGAACGACTCTTTGCCAAAGAGATGCTTATTCCTTGAGTTATCGAATTTGGCATGTGTCAGGGATTATATCAGTTATTTAAGAAGTCAGGGATTTAATATCTCTATGTATCATTGCACATTGAGCTTATATTTTTAAACAGAAGTTCATTGTAAAATTAAGTTGAGTAATACATCCAACTGGGAACCCGCCGAGAAACCTAGCATGATTTGGCAGGATCCTATTGAGTCATGACACTTTCTCTAAAAAATTCAATATTATTCAATGTATTGTAATTCTTCTCTGGTAACTTGAAGATGTATTTAAATATATCTAAATCAATTATTATTATTATAAAAATATTATTATTACGTTGCCTTAGAAAGGCAGTTCATGCGGGTATCCGGATAGCAATGTGGGTAACGCGCTCGACTTCGGTGAGAGCGGTTCCGGGTTCCATTGAAGGCGGGGGTTCGCGTCCAAAACGATTTAAGCAGTCGAAGCAATTTTGAACTTCTTACTATTGCAACAGTTCATGCAAAAAATAGCAAAAGTCATTTCGCGTGTAATTACATCTCTAAAAGTGCAAAGGATTAAAACGAGTTTCCAGTTTCGGTTAACCCTTGTTTCAACTCCACAAACGTAGGCATTTCTCTGTAAAATGGAGAAAAGCTGGTTGAAATATAATTTCGAAGGAGATTCTCGTAAATTCTTACGGTCGATTTTCTTCGTTATAGCACAAGCTCTATGCGCTGGAAAAAACTAAAAAACGCGGAACATTTCCAAACTCGCTACACCTCTTGTTTTCTAATTAAGTTAATGCTCACCAGTGCAGCGCAATGGTATATATGAGCAGCCGTTCCTGGCGCCAACTTTTAGTGCCCGCTGAATCATCAAGCTCAATAAAAAGTGGATTCTATTTCCAAAGTAGGTTTCATGAGATTAGCGGGAGGAAAGAATGGCGTCGGGAACCCCAAGTGCTGGCGCAGAAGTTGGAGTCATAGCAAGGGGTGTCTTTCACAATGCATCGGGGAATAAATCTTTCTGATTGGAATAGAAAAAAAGGTGTGCATTTTTATTGTTCCGTGCACGAATAAGACGAACATAAAATCTCGGATTAAGCCTTTGAAATTACTTAAATGTATACCAACTGCTAACTTTCTTTTTTATAACAATTCCTTGCGTTTATTCCAAATGAATGAATTTCGTCCTGAAGATGAACCTCGATAACTAAACAGTAACAAATAAAATTTCAGAAACATTAAATTGATTGAAAAACCGATTGTCGAATAAACAATTATGAAAGATAAAGACAAAGAAATAACGAAAAGGAATACCAAACAAACATGGCAACAGGAAACCCTGCATAGACCGTACCATACAATGATATTAATGACAACAACAACAGCAATAATGATAATAATAAATGATAGTTGAAAATATAAAATACTAATAATACAATCCGATTATCAAATAAAATATACAAATTATATTGGGATAGAGAAACTATGACAGACATCGCCAATAGACCGAATATAATCTTGATTGATAAAATTGATCAGGAAAGAATAATAGTAGACATAGCGGCAACTCTCAACTGCAACCTTCAAGTTCTTATTATTATTCAAGAAAGACAACCAAGTATACAGAGTTATGAACAGAAATGGAAAAACAATGGAAGTTCAAGAATCTAAGCGTTGTTCCCATAGTAACATCCACAACAAGGGGTAGTACCAAAAACACTGGCAACCAACTTGGAAAAATTAAACGGAGTTATAACATATGTAATCCAAATGTGTGTGATTCGAAATACCTGCCGTTTAATTAAATCGTTATTAAACGAAGATAGTTTATCATTATAATTGTACGGAACTGGGCAGCAGTCCGTTCCCATAACGCTGTCAATTTATGGCAAGAATAATGATAATATAATATATATCAACAGAAAATAATCATTATATTAATAATAATAAACATGGCAAAATATAAACTAAGAATATATATAATATAATAATTTTTAATTATCAAAACGATATAATAAGCAAATTAAACGAGCAGCAATGATTGATTGGAAAATAATTGCATTTTTAATAAGTATTTAACACAATTACATTACCTATTTGCTGTATGATCAAAATTGTAATTGATGTTTAATAAGAATCCTACATGAAATGAACACTCAGAAAATATTATTTGCTCTATTTACATCAAATCTTCCTTGAGACTGACAACGACAGTTTTGATTCATACATGTCATTAACTGTCATTGAAGTTTGTGTCATTATCACTAACACCATGGCAATATCCTGAGTATGTATATAGAAAGCATAATCTTAAAATGAAAGGATTTCTTGAGGAAATAACAAAATATTTGTATGAATTTTAGGTATAAATAATTGATAATTCACTATATCACGCTTATGATTGCTACATTTTTACTTAGTTTTAATAGACCTTCCTTATATTACTAAGTGGGGCAGGAAAACGTCAGATGATAACCCAATCTGATAAAAACTGCGAGTCCATTCACGTCACGTAGATCATCCTGTCATCTCCACGTTTTTCAATGGAAACACTAACCCGGACGAGCCATAGATCTCTGAGGTGAACTTATCTTTTGGAAGAGCGAGCCAAAAATAGGCATTAGCGCCGCGTCCGGTCAAAAATATAACTAACCGCCTTATCTCCGCAGAATTGCCCACAGCACGTGTGCAATAAAACGTCTCAATTAGGAGCAGCATAAGGGGTTGTTTGCGGGCCGAAGCGATCGAGAGCGAAACACGAAGAATTTGATGGCGAGAGATAGGCGAGATGTAAGGAGGGAGCATAAATTTTAGCTCGGCGCCGTTTTGTTTACGAGACCGAATCTGAGTAGGTTAACCGAGGCGTGAAAATCCAATTAAAAGTCCTGACCTATATCTCCAACGTTTTCTTTAACCAAAATGCTTCCGCCCTCGTCCTATCTTATCGTTATTCACTCCCATTTTATTTCTTGTCGCCAAATTAAGTTATTGTCGAGAATAAACGGGGGAAAAATTCTGATTGATTGCGAAGGCATGCAATTCTTCACTTTGTAGGGCTGTTTTATTTTTAATAGTAGGGCTGCGATGAAATATAAAGGACCTTTTAAGATGCGAGGTGAAGTACCTTATAGGCGACACTCATAGAAAGCTCTTGTAAAGCTTTCATTCGAAAAGGAAATCATACATTTGTTCCGACTACATGTTTAAAAAGGATGGGTTAAATATACTCTAGCTAAGTTTTCCTGAATCTATTTGGTTAAGCCATTTTTGTCATGAGGACTGTAATACATTCCAAAAACTCTCGATATTTGAAGACATCGAATATTTAATGAGTAAGGAGACACTTGTTCATAAATTACATCCTTAATATCTTACAATCATAAGTGTTCTACCTTTCGGTAGGTTCATGTGCCCTAATATTTCCTATTCAGTACCACTTCTTTCGTATCTTGGTAACTCACCCCACCCTTTATGTCATCTAACATCTTTTGTCTTTGTCATTCATAAGCAACCTAAGATCCACCCATTTCCTATATCGATGTTAATTACTTCAATTAAAACCCTCTCCTCCCTGACCATATCTAGCACATCTGTGTTTTTCTTTCGATCCAACTTACTTTTTCCATAATGCTTCAAACTCACGTCTCGAAAGCCAATCCAATCTTTTGATGTCTTCCTTTCTTAAATTCCTCTTTCTCACCCATACAGCAAAACTCTCCACGCCAAGGATTTTACCGATCTCCATTATGGAGACCTCCAATCATCGGTTCCCTTTGCAGCCGATCTATTTCCGACGCGCGTGAAACTAAGGAAATAAGCTCAAGTTACATCCGATACACGCTTTCGTCGATGTAATTTTAACGAAACTTCCAGGAGTATTGATTGATATAAAATTTAATTTCCTAAGTAAGCAAAAATTCAGGGACTTTATAACCTAAAAATTTTTCTTACTTATTCATTATTATATAAACCGGGAAAATTTCAAATCATTTGGTTTCTAGAATTAAATTATTTACTCATAGCATACAGAGTTATGTAATACATTTGTTTGAGATTCACTTGTATAAATCGAATAATATTATTACTGTATACAATAATGAGTATTTAGTCACATGGATCACGTGTTACGTGGTCAGAAACAAGAAACTCCTACCTAAAACGTTAAAGACGAAAGTATTTCACCGAGAATACCCATTCGGATTTCCTAATTTGTTTCCTAGAGTGAGTAAAAGTTAACTGCTACACCATCACTTCTTAAGAGGTGATAATAATGACGTTGCGTTAGTCAGGCCTCACCTGGAATATGCGTGTAGTGTATGGGAAAAATTGTTACGATAAGTAAGTGAGTGTTAAGCACATGCTTTAGGACGCGGGTTGAGAATCTTTAGAAGACAGAAGGCTTAAACAAAGGATATATCCACTTAATAAATTTAGAGAAAGCACGTTTTCAGATGATGATGTAATGCGTCCCCCATGTTCATAGGCCGCTGTAATACTGCAAGGAAAATCAGAGAAGTAGATGCTAGAACAAGTCGTTTCAAAAATTATTTTTTTTCCGCATACGATACGCGAAAGCAATCAATTAGTTTAGTCATGAGTCATGGTTCTTTCACTCCCTTCCACACGCCGAAAGGTGGCTTGCAGGGTATTGTATAATAATCCACATCTACGTATGTAGATGTAGATATAATAATGATATGAATTTTCAGTTGCATGAACCTTACTTCCATTAATACATCGAAACGAAATTTCAGAAATTTTTGAACTCAGATGAAACCATTCTAAACTTTCATTGAGTTCGTGATGAATGGAAAAGGCGAAGGAGAGATGTAGCATTTCGAAGAATAGCGACCCATCATAACCATGATTACTGGCAGTGGTTTACGACGCAGTTACCACTTGATTTATGAATGCTCTGCCTACCCCTCCACTTCTTCGAACCCATAAAACTCTTAGCCATTCGCTCACTCTGAAGACAGAGTTCACCTTAAAACCGCATTTCCTTATCTCTAAATCAAGATCGAATTTGATAACATTGTTTCACCGCCACGCATCATCTGACATCTTCATGAAAGTATCCATTCTATCACCTTAACGCTTGAGTTTTGCATTTATTGCAGCTAACTCGGATAAGATGTCGGTAATAAAAACAGTGTAACTCGCGAATCTGTGATTTTGTAATATGGCATATTTCACAAGAATATAATTAATTTCTTTGTGTAATAATGATTCAAAGTTATTCTCAAAATAAAATACTCCTCAGCAATAGCTGTAAAATTATTTATTTATTTTTTTATCGTTTGGAAATTTAAGGACCGCGTGCCAATTTGAGTCCAGCAATAGCTGATTTTAGAAATTATTTTGTATGATATACACACATATCTACCATAATATATTGAAAAAATACTATATTAATTAGCTGCATCAATAGCAAATACTGTTATTGCTACAGCTACTATAAAATAATGTTAGATATATGTCGATTTAATAACATGTTAATACTAATTGCCTTAATACACAAAATTACAAAACTAATCAACTGCGGGAATATTTCAAATTTGAATAAATTAATTATTTCTACGGTTCGCTGCATTAAAAACTCACGATAAAAGAACTTCCTTTTCTATTTTATTTTCTTTAAATCCTATCTAATGCTAAATTTAATTTAACTTCAAAGTAAAACTGGGTCGAAATGACTGAAAATACTGAAAACTAAAAAATCGTAACTTTAGAGAATGAATTTGAGGATGCAAAGCACATTTATCCTTTCAATAATAAAATAAATATCAAAAGAAAAATATTTCTGCGTGAGGCAATAATAAGTAGAATAATTAACGACTGATCAATGGTAAATGGTACAATGGTAACAGCAATTGATACAACAGAATAATCATTTTTTTCCAATTTTATTTCAACCCTAACTTATTACGATTTGCTTAAAAGTGGGATACGGTATTAGACAACACAAAGTATTACAATTTCGGTAGAAATATTAACTTTGGTGATAATAAAATGTTCCTGAGTTCGCCATAAAATTTAGAAATAATAAACTATTAGTCCTATTTCAAACGGAATTGAAAAACTTCTTACACGAGCATCGCAAATATAAAAGATATACAGGACAAATGGAACAATTTGTATAAAATTCCTTAGATTTATTCAAACACTCACGACCGATTTTAACTAGTTGATAGCCACCTTCAAGTGTGCGTGTGTCTGAATAAAGCTGTGGAATTTTATACAAAGTGTCTTCCATAAAGTAACGGCTACTTCAATCGATTTTTTTAAATATTTAATTTAAAAGAAGGAGACACTTGTTCATAAATTACATCCTTAATATCTTACAATCATAAGTGTTCTACCTTTCGGTAGGTTCATGTGCCCTAATATTTCCTATTCAGTACCACTTCTTTCGTNGATGATGATGATAATGATGGTGATGATGATGACGATGGTGATGGTGATGATGATGACGATGGTGATGGTGATGATGATGATGATGGTGATGATGATGATGATGATGATAACTTAATAATTGATAGATTAATAACTAACATCATTTAAGCTAATTTCTCATAAAGGCATACATCCGCTTCCGGTTTAGCCAGACCGTTTCACCAGAAACAAATTTCTCCGGCGCATCTCGTAGAAGTAGATGAGACTCACACGGCCGCGCTTATTAAACGCATGGAAATTTCTAGGAATCGAATTTTCCTCCGCTTTCTACAGAAGTGGAACGGATGCGAACGTTCGATGCAGAAATTGTTAAGACAAGCCTCGAGGTTCATAAGCACGCGGCCTAATTAGAACGCATCCTGCATTTCGCTCGAGGAATTCGAGAGAAGATCCCCGAAGGAAAGATGACATACGGGAAGGCGACTTTCCCGCAAATATCTGCTCCATTTGCGAAGGAAAACGACAACTGGCTTCGAGGTCAAAGATCCCTCCTCGCCTGGTGATACCGAAATTAAACGGCTGACACGATTCCGCCGAGATTCCTCACTCGGTAGTGAAACAAGACGCTCCTGCAGAGTTTTCAGACCTTTTCACTCACCGATGATAGTAAACCTCGGAAGGAAGAGAAATCGTTCCGAAGATAGGGGATTTTTACGAGTATAGAGGTCGCCGTAGCTCAAAAAATGAGGAAGATGATTGTTTTTTTTTCGTGGCCGATAATCCTCCTCCTGAGTAACTGGAATCCGGTGACGTGATTTTTTTCGGACGACATTAGGAAATTAAATCAAAGTACAACTCATGTAAACTCATTTAATTATTTATAACGATATATTGGTAATATTTTTCTTTTTCTTGGGTGTACACACCCCACACCTTCTATCCCTTCTTTCTCCTGTACTCAAAAAACAACGTTTCCGATGTTCCTGATGCCTGATATTTTCTGTGGAAATACCAAGTGTTCATTTCTATTTCTTTAGCAAGGCGCCGTTCGAAAAAGCGGAGCTTGGACATAATAGATTCACACTAAAAGTATGTGAAAGCTCATAAATCATGAGACGATCCGGATCCCTGACCATTTTAATGTTTTTTATTTATCATCGACATTTGGTATGAGTCATGGTTCTTTNCATCTTTGCATTAGCGCACGTCTGCACGCTGCAATACTCCTACGGCGTCCATCCGTATCCCCCCTCAACTCCATACGTAACGGCGGTCATTTTTGCCCAACGTTTTCACCCTCATTTCCGTTTCAACAAGTAATTTTATAGATCGAACTTATTTCTTGGACTTACCTTCATTCTCACAAGATTACCTATATGCCAAAAATTGCAACTACTCCTGCCTATGGGGCTCCTGGATATCCAAGAGCGCTAGCCTTTGGTGGGTGAGGTCCTGGGTTCGATTCCTGGTGGAGGCTTATATGTGCGAAAAGACAAGAGTTCGTCAAAGCACTTTTAGAAATACTACTTCTGCTACAGCTCCTACCTATGGACCCGCGGATCATAATAACCTCGTTGTAATAAAAATACAAAAAAATATGTCGCCCGTTTTGGACGCTATTACTTACTCGCCTAGCTGGCGAGTAAAAAGAAGAAAATTTAACACTAAAGAACTTATTTAGTGTCAGAAATCATATATCTTTTACCTTTTATTTATCTTTCCTAATTCGATAACAAATTAAATTATTGAGGATCCAACCCCAAGGTCCCGGGTTCGAATCCCGGCTAGTCGGACTTATCCGGTTAGGCAATGGTCCTGCGTATTCGTCCATTGTTATTGTTTGATATTCTTGCTCTTATTGATTTAACTTTAAATTCGCAACTCTGATGTATGCAGTGAATAAAATTGTGTAATTGTCTCTTGTGATTTCATATTTATGTTTTATGTAGTAGAAAGCTTGCTGAAAGAATGAATTAGCCATTCGAGATTATTCTTAAAATCTCTCGTATTGTGTAATGTCTAACCTCGTGTTTTAACTTGCTGAAATACTGATTTGTGTTTTAATATGCTTTAGTATATAACAGACTTTTGTTCTGATGAAAGCAAGGAATAGGGAACTATAAAACTGAAGATGTGTTTTTCTATGGCATCTCCGGATGAGCCTTTTCGTTGCTATGGGTGACCTAAATAGTAATCTCTCTCTATTTCTTATAATTTAATGTTTATTTTTAATGTAATTGGATGCTTGCAGAGACTCTGATTTAGCCATTAGAGATCATTCATAAAATCTTGTTTTTTTATGTTGTAATTCTTTATTTACATATGTTTATGCATACTATTGTAATATGTTTGTGATGTTTGTAATAAATCTTGAAATATAGTTATAACGGTTATTGTGATAGTAATCTAAAAGCAAAATGTTTCTGATTTTTTAAGGGTTATGGTAGATATCATCTTCAGAATTGTGGAAGACCGGCGTGCGGTGGTCGAAGGGGTCAACGGTGCCGTAAATAACCATCGTCTGTCTATCTGTGCGTCCGAGTGCTGAGTGTGGTTGCGAAATCGATATCTACTGCGAGATGCGACGCTGGAGGGGTGGGGATTATTAGGACGTGAAGAATCGAGGCGTAGGAAGGGGTAGCTCCGGGTATGGAAAGAATAACCAGAGGAAAATATCGAGAGTGATACGGAGGAGGAAAAATATTGATGGAGAGGAGGAGGAAGATATGCAAATGAACAAAGAGCAGCGTTGGATCGGGGGAAGAGGAAACTGCCTCGGGAGACAAAGATAAAAGGAAGCTTTGGCTAAATTCTGCGAAACGATCTAAATGGAGACACTACGCTAAGCTTGCGCAATTATGCTGAATAAAAAAAAAAGAAATTACCATGATATCAATATTCATCATCTGTTTTGCAAAATTCCATTTATTTTTGAGGCTATGTTTTATGCTTTTCTTTCTCCAAGACGATCTTTTTAACTCGGAAATTTCGTTGGCCAAAAAGCCGTTTTTTTCAAAGGTTTGATACGATTTCAACTGATAAATAAAAATGTGACGACTGCGAATGTTTTTTACAAATACCCCTTGCTTTCACGAAAAATTAATTTCCTGGAAGAAAAAGCGAAAATGCGATTGAAAATTTCGTACATTGAAAACGATGCTTTTGAATTTTAAATCAAGACTATACGTACAGCACAAATTTATAGGGGTGAGCAAAATACTCTAACGTATTCTTCTCCAATCAGGCTTTCTATTATTTGGAGTTCAAAATTTAAGATTGCTCACTGCCTCCCGCATTCGTTAAAATTTCATCGATCCCCCAAGGTTTACTTAATTTTGAAAATGCAATTAAACTATTTTCCGAAGCATGTTATTGATTAATGGAAATCACATATCCCTTCGCAGAGAATAAAATATCTGCTGATACTTTCACTGAATTCTTTTCATTTTAATACGATACATTTTAACCGATTTTAATCAACAAATAAATTTTCTATTTATTTCATAGCTCTCTCCAAGCATCCGCCTTAGATAGTTTTCAGATATTGCTTGGTAATCTTATATTCGACCTGTAATAGACATAACGTCATCTTCTTTTCTTCTGAATGTATTCCTTCATTTGTTTACTGAGGATTATCATTTTTGTTACATATTTCAATTGATTTGAGAAATTCTACTTCCGATTGTAATCTGCCATCGCAGGCTGGACTTGACTGAGAGGCATGACTGACTAAGAGAATTCATATAAGAATTTCACATTATTATGTGGATATTACAATTTTTTTTCCTTAATCAACTTCCTATGTTTCTGTTTCCGGTATTTTTTTAGGTTCTTATATTTTGTCAATGGAATGAGATACAAATATATATTTAGTACGCTCTCAGTTTTGGAAACTAATATTCACTTCATCCTGTTCCCGATACATTGCTCGTAGAGCCACACTAAAAGCTAGAATACTCTATTCTACGTTTATCATTATGACTTATTTATAACATAAACCTTACAATATGCCAGAAGAGAGACAGAAAGTCCACCTCTTTACGCTATCGAATTCTTTACTCCAAAATATCTATCAACTAGTGTAGTCACCCTGGTACTAATGCGATAGATATATAGGATAAATATTCATAACAAGATAACGGTTTCGTTGTCAAATGATAACGTAATAAAATAGATTTGTTTACGACAGGGTGATTATAAAACATGCCAACTGTCTTCTATCTTTTATTATTTGAACCTACCGAACTAACACAGGCACAAATGCGTAACGGAATAACACTGGACTGGTGACCATTTTTCCCAGAAGTGGAGGATAAAATTCAACGAGGTTTGCTTAGGCGAAATCGCCACAACTTCCGCTTATTTATCTATCGACTCCCTCGAGGCGCCCCCTTGAGCATTTCCATCAGCGATATTGCTCCGTCATATTCTCCGAGTGTTATCCACTGGGCACGCCCCACTGGTTCCTCCTTCGTGTCCATCTCGTCAAAGCAAACTCCTCGGCGCATCGTCCCGTGAAATCGCGCGAGCAAGATAAGCACGCATGTCAAAAATATACGTATCTCCTCTCACGCAACGACAGGGTACATACCGGTTTAACGCCGTTGAAATTGTCATCCAAGGCTGCGGGAGATCTTCGCACCGCGAAATCCATCACAAAGGCGACGTAATACATCTCGTCGCATTTGTACGTCTTGTCGGCGTCCAATTCCCGGCAAAGGTTAGAGGACTCCCGCGGTCTGGATGTGCTTGCTGAGTAGCTTTTGGTCTATTGCTTTGACACGTTTTCTGCGGTGCATCTATGACTTTGTCACTGTAGGACCACATCTTTGCATTAGCGCACGTCTGCACGCTGCAATACTCCTACGGCATCCTTCCGTATCCCCCCTCAACTCCATACGTCACGGCGGTCATTTTTGCCCAACGTTTTCACCCTCATTTCCGTTTCAACAAGTAATTTTATAGATCGAACTTATTTCTTGCACTTACCTTCCTTCTCACAAGATTATGTGCCAAAAATGTCTTTATATTGGTTGTTTCCAATTGATTTCCTTCCATCCACTCCTACCTATGGGGCTCCTGGATAGCCAAGAGCGCTCGCTTTTGGTGGGTGAGGTCCTGGGTTCGATTCCTGGTGGAGGCTTATATGTGCGAAACGACCAGAGTTCGTCAAAGCACTTTTAGAAATACTACTTCTGCTACAGCTCCTACCTATGGACCCGCGGATCATAATAACCTCGTTGTAATAAAAATACAAAAAAATATGTCGCCCGTTTTGGACGCTATTACTTACTCGCCTAGCTGGCGAGTAAAAAGAAGAAAATTTAACACTAAAGAACTTATTTAGTGTCAGAAATCATATATCTTTTACCTTTTATTTATCTTTCCTAATTCGATAACAAATTAAATTATTGAGGATCCAACCCCAAGGTCCCGGGTTCGAATCCCGGCTAGTCGGACTTATCCGGTTAGGCAATGGTCCTGCGTATTCGTCCATTGTTATTGTTTGATATTCTTGCTCTTATTGATTTAACTTTAAATTGGCAACTCTGATGTATGTGAAATAGATATAAATAAATATATAAACAATAAATAAAAACCAATACATAAACACCAGTAAATACAAAAACAATAAATAAATAAACAATAAATAAAAACCAATAAATAAACAATGCATAAATGAACAATAAATAAACAATAAATAAATTGAAGTCTGGCCAAAAAGGAGGATTGAATAACATTAAAGTATCTTCAATATTTAGGGTAATAAATTCATCTTTAGTCGCCATTTTTCTCTGAGAGAATGGTATAACAATTTTATCTTTGATTTTATCAAAGTATTTCATCCAAGTCCAAGATAATGATTAATGTGTTGGATATTTCCCTTAGCTAAATTCACCCAGATTCTTTAAAATTATCTCTGTATCGAAATAATAAGAACATCTTTTGAAAATAGTGTAAAAAACTCATCCCTTTTTAATGATGGAAATGATTTATGTGAATATGGTCAGCCTATGTATGGCGCACGTCAAGTTTTGCTTTTACTTTTTCCACTTCCATAGTCTGCGTGTACAGAGTTTAATCACAGTAGTTATCTCCAAACGATTACGCAGTCAAATACGGAACATTGGTCCTGTGTTTATTATACAGGTTGAGATCAGATATTTCGGAGTCGAAAACACTCAGAAATCCGTAACGTTGTATCAAATCATTTTTAAGAACTGTATTTTAATAATCCTTTGAGAATACGAGCAGCATCCGCAATAAAATTTCCATCTCTCTTCCTTTTAATCTTCCATCAGAAATTCATCTTTTGATGTCAGGACTGTAAGAATATAGCCTTCATTTTTCCATAAGGAAGACCAGCCACTGATTCCTACAGGAGTCCTTTCATAGTCCATCAACGTCGTTTTATAAACAATTATACGTTTGCAATATTTGCTTTTTGCTTTTTACAATTAATAAAAATTAATATTCCTGAAAGTTTAAACTCTGTCTCTAAGTTCTAACGAATCATATATTCCAAAGTTGGACATTCAGAAACAACCATGGCCCCAGAATTTCGGATTAGGTTTACTCAACCTTTATAAATTATTGGAAAGCAAAGAAGTTCACTATGTAGCCGTTTATTGTGTTATCACTGATTACACACAATCCATTTCATCCTGCTCGAGCCTCTCCGTACTTCTGTCAGCTAAAGGAATAGTTCCCGTTATATCCGCGATAGCAATACATCTGAAGCATTCCATGAAATTGTCTTTGTGAAGAATACGTAGAAGCATTCAAAGCTGTTGTATACTGGTGAATATCTTGGGAACACACCCACGCGGTTTATTTCCATCTAAATTTCCGGGTACGATGAACCCTCAGGCTTCCCATCTAAGGAGACAGTTCTACGGATTGCGTTCGTTTTCTCTTTATTTTCCATCCAAATTTAAGAGATTCCAGCAAATGTATCGGCACACATAATTCATTTTTAAATCGTATCTTTGCTCAGCTCTAAATTCAATATCCCTGGATTCCTCGAAAAAAATGTAAAGTTAATATCTCAAATTCATTCCTTACATAATGAAATGTATGAATTATAAAAAAAATTGACAAAAAATGTTGTGTATATACCTAGCATATAATTACAATTTCCAAGGATTGGAAGCGATTGGAATTTATACGGCAGAGTTCTGTGACTAAATTCTGCGTTGAAATAATAATTATGTAAAAAAATTTAAGAAATTTTGAAGATATAAGATTTGTTTGTATATATTTCGCAAATTTTTGAATAATTACTCATCATATTAAGCAGCAGTGGGTCCAGAATTGAAGAAAAAATCCAGTCTAGAATTTTACAACAATATAACTGAATAGTAAATTCGAAATTAACATGATAGAAAATTGAAGAGGCTATTGTCTATTTTAGACTTAGATTTATACCCCGCGTATGGCTGGAGTGCATTAACTCCTTATCTAATCTACTCCATTAATGGACTAATTAGCGTCTCTGATACTCTGCTGAAAATAAGACCTGAAGTCCAGAAAAGTATAACTGCTTTAGCAATGAATTCCTTGTAACACTTTGTCAACGCCTCCCGGATATCGCGCTCGTTGTTTACTGGAATTACAATGTCTTCTTCCTCGTCTAAAAGTTCCAAACCGATGATATTGAACGAAAAATATCTCTTGTGACTTGAACATCCAGATAACATAATCTTGCTGTGTGTCGTGATGTATAAGAAAATAATTCTTCAAATTTGTTTACTTTACTTAGACTTAAGAAATCGTTCTTTCGACATACCCAAAATTTCAAATGTGAATATAACTTAAATATCCATATACTTTTCCCCGCTACGATTTTGCGATTTGGCGAGGTTATTTGCAGTCTCTATCGCACTGAAAGAAATCATTCTACCTCACATATATCTGCTACTCCCACTTTCCTACCTCCTGTACGCTTTCCTCATCATTCCATTCTTCCCTCTATCTCCACACTGAATTTCCCATATCTATTCTCTGCTCCTCTCTTTTCTCTGCACCAAATCTCATTTTCTGGGCAGGCACAGAAATGCCGCCCCAAGGCAAGATAAAAACGGCCAATCTCTGTATCTCCAAACGTCCGCTGTTTTCTGCGCTTCAGATTTGAATCTCCTCCTACTTGAAATTAATATTTACGGGGTATTTTCACCGTAGAAAGTGACGACTTAATTTCTCTGTCATCCATCTTTTAACCCAATGTTTGTCCTGAGGGTTAAAGCACCCCCATTCTCCAATTACTTCCGAATTTCTGGTTTTGCGAATGCTGGTCTTTTTATCTTTCTCTTGAATATCTTGGAGTTAAATTCTCTAAGGCTCCATCTACTCATTCACTCTCTATATACACTCCCAAATGTGTCTTCATACTAATGCGATGGTCTTATTGCTCAATCCAAAAATACCTTAAAAATTGAGAACGTTACCATACAAAAGTATAATATGCTGAATATTGATATTAGATGGTACATAAAAAGTGTGGTTATTTTTTTGTTTATCCATCTTAAAAACATCCCACTGGGCTAATGATGTCCTAAGTGATCATTAAATAAAAATTGACTTTAACCAGGGTTGAAATTTCATTTTGGTAGTAATCGATATAAATTAGTAATGATTATTACAAAATAAATTACGTTCAATTAATAATAATTTTTAAAAATATATACACTACACTTAGCCATCACCCAAAGAGAGACTGCAATTAACCATTTAGTCTCTGAAAAACTGTTAGATAACGGAAAAATAACCGATAATAATAATGACCTATTTAATGGAGAGAGGAAGACCCCTATTACATCCATTTTAATCATAATGGTTATATTCGAACACAAAAAAACAAATCCCTAACAGGAAAAATCCAACTAGCCGGGACTTGAACCCTGGGCATTAGGGTTTGAGTAGAGCGGTGTAGTTACCACCCGAACCAATCCGCTTAGTAGTATAACAGTATCTCCGAATACATTTCTCTACGTTCCTCTGAATTTCCGTTCTCTTTTGTGTGGGAAGGAAATTATTATGGCGCATTAGACAGCGGAGCTGCTCCCTGCATGCCGAGGATAAAAATATGAAGCCATTAGAACCGTTATCCAAATATAACATCGATAACACGATCGATATCTTCGATGTAATCGTAAAAATTGTGACTTATGCCATTAAAATTTGTCAAGAGCTGGCGGACTTTCGGAAAATCAGTTTGGAGGCACTCGTCTAAGGAATAGGCGACCACCCAAGATCCCAACTAGAGGGAACTCTGCTCCTATACGTTATTGTAACTGTATTTGGATTCAATATTCTGCATTCCAGAGAGAGGATTTATTCGCTTAAGGAAAAACACCGCCGTGATCTCCCAATTAGAAATGTGTTTCGTGGATGCTTCAATTATTATCTTCAGTGAGTGATTAAATTCTTCATATGTGTGTAATCACGTGGGAAAGTATACTGCACATATATTTCCTTTACTACTCAATGTGATTCCTTAATAAAAATCTTGCTCAGTTGCATGCTCTATTGCGAATTACTTGATCGAGTATCTTCTTGCGTTACCTTCTCGTGTTGTGAACTTCATGATCGAAGATGATTCTCATAAAAGGTTTCCATTCGGTTAGCTGTTAACTTCGCGTCAAATTGAGTATTGACGCATATTCGGGGGTTACAATGAGTACCCTTATAACTTGCTTAACTCCCTTACGCCAGAAGCGGACCCTGAATATACCTTCACATTCGAAACTAAAATTAATATCGGGTGGAACCCCTTTCGACTTTCCTATATCGTCTTACTTAGTTATCAACATAAAACCCTTTCAGTTTCAAAAATTAGAGAAGGTCAAATGTGATTTACCTTTTGAAACTTAAAGTGGCTGCTTCTCCGACATAATATCATATTGGTTCAAACGAATAAGGGGAAACACAGCTTAATAATATTTCGTATTCTATTCAGTTACGAAAAAAATGCTACACTTATTATATAATTTCGTCTAGTTTAACGAGAATAGGGGATACGAAGTAAGTAAACTAAATTTTCGAAGTCGAAGTTAAAAGTTACAATCACTTAAACCTTCAAATCAATAAAACGTTATATATTCCTTGAATGAACGTTTTCGGTCAGTATTAAAAATGTATAAATTTCATATGACATAAATATTCAAAATCCTCTCAGCATGAAACATGGCTGACATAAAATTTGGGTCCCAGGTTGGAGTAAAGCGATACGTTCAACTAAGTGATTCATAAATTTGAGAAAAGACAGTTTAAAATAAAATTTACATTCCGGTACCGGGAATCGAACCCGGGCCTTCCGGGTGAGAGCCGGATATCCTAACCACTAGACAATACCGGATGCGAGTACGTTATGTTGAGTAAGCACTTTATCATTCTTTGAAAGATCAAGGTTGGTGAAATCTGAATTCTTTGCTTGAGGAATGCTATAATGCTGGAGGATTTGGTTTGAATTAAAATAAAAAAAGAGTAGTCCTAATTTAATCAGGCTATAAGCTTGCAGGCAAACTCAGAATAAATCATTAGCTACAAAAAATGATCCTGACAAAAACAAAGTCGATAAACTAATTGAAGATATGTCAAATTTAGAATCAATATCCCAAATTAGCAATTACGATCGTGAAAATCTGTAGAGAACACATGCTATCTATCTAAGCATGACTTACTTTAAATCATGAATGCATGATTCAATTTATTTCGGATATGATTTCCATTTAATTTCTTTCGTATTATTGGTATTATTATCCATGACGTTACTGCACTGTCACGTAAAATTCTATTCCACGTGATGTTCATTTCTCGGCTCTCAGAGTAAGGCTTCGAAATCCACGGATATTAAAGCGGAGGTTTTAAAAAGCCAATCTTCCTCGCTTCCGATATTTCTCTAATCCCCAAGCTATGGAACAAACATAGTCTCGGCCAATCCCTCACGGTCACGGTCACGTAAATGCGAGTATGCACTCAAAGAGAGCCGCAATCGTCTAAAAATGGCGATGGCCGCGAGACGCCAAAGATTTGAAAAAAATGATCGCCGCAGGAATCTCTTCCGGATTTAAAGCTGCCGATTCAGCTCGCTTTTACACACGCCACCGCTCATTCGATTTATACCAAGAGAATCAGAATTCACATCGCAATGATATGGAAGAATCCGAAACAATGCCAGAAGCATATTCTTTCGTAGATACATATTTAAGTAGTACTCAAATGCTTATATACCGGTCACATCCGGTCAATGACCGCCTTTACCATATGATAAACGCTGCTATCTTACAACATCTACAAGTACATAGCACCCTACAAGCCACCTTGAGTTGAATACACTCGTGGTGATGTGATTTGCATTGGCAAGTCATTGGGTAGTCTCACGTCAGACACAGAATGAAGAAATCATCAAATTTTTGACACTTTAGTGTTTTCAATTAACTACCCAATGCTCTTTCGAGATAGCAGGGACTAATGTGGACAGACGTGGAAGTTAAGGTTGCAAACTCTGATAAAGTTTTGAGTCTAAAAACACGGATTTAGATAACACGACATACGAGCGAGATAATTCCAACAGGCTAAAATCGCAACGTTTGCTAAAATGACTTTCGCATAAATTCACTTATACCTTTTTATAGGAAAAGGAAAAAGAGTATTTCTCGAGCATCCAAAACGAATTTTTCCATCTTCTAACCAAGCGTTACAATATCTAGTTCTCATATTTCCACATAAATTATAGTGAGTTAAGACAATGTCAACCTTGGTGTCACATATTTCTACCCAGTCCTCTATTTTTTCCTTTCGTATGCTATACGAAGGACACGTAATGCCTTACACAGAATACAGAAAGGAAGAATTATGTGCTCGTCGCGTCTCATACGTAAAGCTACTTAAATAGAATGAAAGGTGAATCCCATAGCAGTTTTTCTCTTGGTGAATTTTTAATCCTCTCAAGGCTTTACTTCAGCATGCATGAGCCGCGTAATGAATTGTACCTTCTTAAGGCTGTTTGCATTCTGATTTATTTAGGGAACACTTACTGGAAAATTTTCAGTATCTTTCTCACAATTCCATCCTTTCCAGCTGCTCATCAAATTACATCCCGCAGCTATGACAACCGCTACCAGCATAGCAGAACTTAACTATCAAACTTTATGATCCGTGATAGCTACCTCTTTTGATGAAAAAAGCGGGGGTCCATTATCTTCCAGGAAAATAAGATGGAAAGAACCTTTATAACGGTTTCCAATTCCTGTACCGTTGAATTTTTTTTCCGAGCGCTGGGAAAGTTCCTCGGATATCCAATTAGCATATAATTAGAATTTAAAAGGTCGGCTAATTATCATGATATCACGTAACATTATTTTGAAAAGTTGAAATAATCTGATCTTCGAGAGTGAGATAGAACTCTCGTAAACTACAGGGTGCCGATGTAACAAAAGGAGATGACAGGAAGTATAAAAAAGGTAATATTTTGCTTTAGAAAGTCATCGCTACCAGCGTCTAAGGGTCGATGAAAATATAATAGCATAATAATTGGGAGGAAAAGTTAAAAATTACTTTTCTGTTCGAGAGGTCGAAGTAACATAAAAGTGCGTAGCTGTACCGCTCAATAAAAAACTCTTCCAGAGATACAGATAGATTTTTAGTCCATATGCACCGTGTATAGTAGTTACAAAAGAATTTTCTTCATACTGATTGTGAGTGAACATTTGTATTAATACACGAAAAATGCATTTCAAACTCAATTTCTGACTCGAAAATAGAACATAACTATGAATTAAACAGAACCTCTCGTAGATTGGTGTAATACAAAACATAGCAGGATGGTAATCTCCATAAGATAGAAAATTTAAACAAAGGATAAATTTACTAAATAGGTTCAGAGAAGATTACTTCCGTAGAAGATGTAGCCGATATTATGCGTCCTTCCTGTTACATAGGTCGTTCTGATTCTCAGAGGAAAATCAGAGAAATGGGTGCTAGAAAATGTCCTTTCCAAAATTCATTTTTTTCCGCGAACGATACGCGAAAGTAATCGATTAGCGAAGTAGATTCATGCTTCCCCTGCCACATGCCGAAAGGCGGCTTGCAGGGTACATATGTAGATGGCAAAAATTTGGTATCGCTTAAACGTATAACGTAAGTATGAATGATTTCATTGGTGTGTGTGTATATATATTTGGTGATTTTAAATAGGGATGTTACGGAGGTGATTTTATCGGATGCGGAGTCGGATTCGGAGGTTTCATTCCGACCTCCGTCGGAGTCGGAGGTATATCGGAGTCGGAGGTGACATAATTACATTAGGAAATTATAAAATTTGCTTAAAACAACCTTTATTTGCAAAATGAGAAAAAGAAAACTTTGAATTGTTACAAAAGTTAATGAAATTTAAAAAAACTAGCGAATGTTCGTATCTGTAGGACAAATTTACAGACTAATAGTCAACATTTATAGTTGATAAATTAAATTTTATGAACAGTAATTTGGATGCTTTTTCGCCATCCAGTCTATTTCTTAAATGGTTGTAAATCAAACCAGCTCCACTGATCAGCTGTTCGCTAGGAACGATCCCCGATGGAGCCGACAAAAACTAACGCACGATTGGCTTGAATACCTTGTACTTATTATTTTCTTTCCACCACATCAATGGATCTTCTCTCCATTTGAGACGTTTCTCTTTATTGTAATCATTTAAGAGCGCCCTCCAAATTTTAAATTTGCCACCTACAGCAGACTCAGTTCCATGAATGTCCTCCTCTTCATTACTGTCCAGTAGAATATTGACCAGATGAGATTGGACGCTGACCGACCTATTTTGGTTTCGAGACTGAGAACTAGTGGTTGGCTCATCTTCGTTTGTATCTGATTCAATTTAAAATCTTTTATTTAATGGAGATTCGCAATCCTGAAGTTCAGTTGATTCAAACTTAACTATACATTTCATCAACTGAAATTCCTCCTGCTCCTTCATAGCTTCGTTGAAAAACTTCAGTTTATAACGCAGGTCTAAGTATGTTGCAAGAGCAAATAAATTGTTTGTGTGTAGCTCTCCAAATCTTGAATTTAGGTCTTCAATTAAATTTGCAATCATCTTTTTCATATAACCAGTAACATTCGGTTCAGTATTTGAATTTGGAGGTTCTGTTTGAGCACTTGAATCAATGGAATTACAGAGGAAATACTGGCTTTGCTGTCACTCATACTCCTAGTGACTTCTTCAAATGGTTGCAACACTGCCACCAATTGATCGAGGTGTAACCATTCTTCTGGTGAAAGTTGCGGAATACTATGCTTGCTAGCATATAAGCATATGGATTCTTTGACCATAATCAGACGTTCTATCATATAAAACGTGCCGTTCCACCTAAAAATATATATGTATAACAGAAGGTTAGAAGAGAGAGCTAATAATTTCGAAATATAAAAAGTGAAAACTAAGATGATAATTTTTAGTGGAAAAATAGGATACCTTGTGCTGCAATCCTGTACTATGCCTAGAGGATGCTGGTTAAGTTGGTCTTCTTGAATTTTTTGCTAAGCAAATTTTGCAATGAGAGAGTTGCTATCTTCTTGCATTTAGCTATAAAGGCTGCGGTGTTTTCGTATCTGCTCCAAGTACTTCGGACACAGAGCTGTAGTTGATGCACAATGCAACTCACATCGGGAATGGCAGCTAGCTGCATTGCTCGCACCATATTTTACCCACCATCACGAGTAAAGCAGTGAATTTTGTTGTCTTCTATTTCCCACTCTATTTGTAGCATCTCCTTCACAGATTAGGTCTCCAGTGTGACGTTCATTGAGTGATTGACATTTTAATACAACTTTGATACGTTCGAAGTCAACCGTTATTCCGTGTGCTGTCAAACTTATTAATGAAACATTAGCACTTGGCAAAGACATAATATCTGTGGTAAATTACAATTTCCCGAAGGTATTTATCAATGCCGAATTTCATTTCGAATTACTTCGAAGTTTTAACTCCGTTAAAGCTCCGGTTCGATATTATCGGAACCGGAGTCGGATCCGGAGGTGAATTTGAACCGGAGTTTCCGACATTTCGGATTCGGAGTCGAAGCTCCGTTACATCCCTAATTTTAAAGTTAGATAGCCAACTTTGAACTTTGTAACTTCTTTTCTTTTCCCACTATGGGAGCTAATCACCTTTAATTTAGACTCACGATTATCCGTGGGCGGATTACAGCACGTTTCGGAACGGTCTGCCGAAGCTTAAGCCCACGGATATTTGCAAGCGCTAAGTCGTTTATGTTACAGAATCGTATGGGAAAGCTATGACCACGAACTAAGCGGCGTTTTAATGAACAAAACTCACTCATTTAATCAGAATATCTGCTTTTAGTATTATTATTTGAACCAACAATGTATTTTTTCTGGTTCGTGCGAAACAAATATCCCGTACATCATGCTTGCATTACCCACTATAGTCGCACAAATACGTAGGATTGCAAATGCTACTGGCAATAGTGTACCCTACGAATGCCATTTTCAGATGAACCTTTTAGCAGGCAATTTTAAGCCACATTTTTAATTCCTCTTTCATTTTGTGTTCCAATCTGTCCAAGCAATCGATGAGGCCCTAATATCTAAAATTCTAAAAACTTTAACCTAAAAATTAACATATTTTGTTGTTTAATATCTTGTATGCCCCCTGCCACACGCCGGAAGGCGGCTTGCAGGGTACTTATGTAGATGTAGATGTATAATATTATGTATTCATATTTATGCATTATTTTGATTAAATGAAAAATGACACACTCTAGTCCCAATTTTACCCTATAAAGACGATTGTATGTATGCATGTATTATATTTTGGCATTATACAGTCAAGGAATTTATTGAAATCAAGAAAAGTTTTTCCGTAAAATTAGATGGTTCAACTGGTGAGTACACAAATTACTACACCGCAGTATGAAAAGGTAATTTACCTGTCAAATTAAAACTGCAAATACTCAGTTTAGAATGCTATTATCGTAAAGGGTTTCTTAAGCTAATCTATGTATCGTATCTTGGAATTAAAATAAGGCAACTCTGTGTATTACCATAGTGATTCCATCTTAAATATCTCGTAAATTCAGCACTTAAAGAGATTTCTTGTGATCAAACTAGGTCGTAAAGAAGTTTTATACAAGGCAATGAATTTAATTCCCTAATTTAAAACTCTTAAACGGCTTATGGCTATCAGAAATATTAGGCTAGAGATATTTAACGAGAGCTAATTTCAATGGACCTTTTAAATTAATCCTTTACAAGATTTATTGAGAAAGGTCATGCTTCATGCAAACATTCTTTACCTGATGAATATCATGCACGCTGGAAAAACTCGAGCTTGCTTTCCATTTGCGAAATTGATGGAGATAAATTCGATTTACTTATCTTTCTCGATTTCATTCACTTCGAAATAAAGTTGCATTTATCAGATGACGTATGTTGAATTTTTCTCGACCCTGAGGGGCCTTCCGGAAGAGGGTTTGTGATTGCTTCGAAGAAATCAAGAAATCTTAATAAAACTCCATTAATCTTTCCCAGTTAAGGTTGGAAGAAAATAAAGCATGCTTAGGAAATATATATCAAAATAATTTGCAGCGAGTCACTGCTGTTGACTTATGTCCAATTTTGATTATTTATTGTAAACTATATATTATAATGATATTAACTATATAATATTGACTTTATATAAATAATTATATATTATTAAATATATGTTAACTTTATATTATTGTGTAATTTAAGATGTATATTTGGCTTTGAATAAGACATTTCGCACTCATATCGGATAAACTTTTAAAAATTTATTAGAAAAGGTAGATATTGTTAAAAACGATATTGCACTTCAAATGGAACATTTCATAAATTTAATAAATAAATAAAGTTGTTAAAAAATTCAACTGAAAGCGAATCAGATTTTTCAGCGAAACCATCTTCGGCACTAGTAAAATGTGAGTTTTTCATTTACAACTTCGCAATGCTATGAAGAGAATGGAAATTGAATATATTTTTGATGATTTTATCTATAACAGTTCTCATGCAGCAGTATCTACCAACTTACGCTCGTAGTAAATCAATATTCGGTGCAAACCGTGAATGAGTTTACAGAGGATGCTATGGTTATGCAATTAAGTCATAGAAAGGAAAGAAAGTTGGAACACAGCTGTTCATAAATTAGATGTTTTAAAAAAACTCCGTAAGCCGTATGAAGGCAGACGGAACTCACGTTTAGAGACAAACGGAAAGCTCCAGATTACCGATTTCTGGGAATATCCCTATGCGCATTTCAGAGATAATACCTCCATTATCAAGGGCTCCACAATAGGAAATGAAAAAAATTTTTTTTTTTCCTATGAATTAAATTGTGCGGAGACCCTGATAAAGGAGGCATTGTCTCCGACGTGAGTTCCGCCTGCCGACATGCGGCTTACTGAGTGCATTAAAACATCCAATTCATTCGTAGTAATATTTTAAAATAAAATTTCATATTTTTGAAAGCTATTTTATAGTTAATTTATAAAGATAACGGTTAAAATTGATTTTTTAAAGATGAATCTAGAGTTTGAATCCTTTGGATATCGAAATGACTGATGGGTAGGATTCCATGAAGGAAGAAAGAAACAGCGAACTTTTAGGTACCGCTTAATATTGATTATAAACTAGTTTTCATCTACAACGCGTTATATAGACTACAGGCGTCGAAAGATATGTCGTTTCAGATAAATTATTGTGTTTCAACGTTAATCTTTCTCTATTGAAGAAATCCTTCATCCCTAAATCCTTTCTTCGAAAAATCAATTAAATTAGCTTGAAATTGCTCGGTGGCGTACAAATATTATTTCTTCACTAAGATGTTTCTATTAAGACATTTAAGTGAATGAAAAGGGACAAACTTTCCAAATGCACAAACATGTGTCGAGGGAGTCCTTACGAATACCGCTATCAAGCTGCATATTATAGCAATTAAAACATAAAGGTGAAAGGATAATTAGATTTCGGAGAATTACTATGGTAAATTGTATGAAATAAAAAATCGCCTACTCAAATATAGAATAGGAGATATTAAGATCTTAATTCGAAGGAAATGAAAAAAAATCTACAACTGCACGAGAGAGTTATTAGTGTTTGCAATGATGGATGAAGTCATGCAATACTTTGCAGAAGAAATTTGATAAGAATAAATAGAATAATCTATAAATCTTCCACTGTTCAGCGGCCCGTTTCATAACTGACGGAGTAAAAAGTTTATATCTATTTACTAGATTCTGAAATCCGGATTGCTTTTAATAACTCATTAAACAAACTTATCACACATCAGAAATAGAATGAGGTTCCTCGTCGAATTTATAAGTTCAGCTACAGCAAAAATCAGCTGTTTTGTGATTTCCTATTTTCCTTGGGAAGAGGTTTTCAAAAGTTACAGCGCAATGACTGCTTCAATGGTGACCAATTTTAAGTATTACATAAATTTTAAATACGAAATACAAAGGGCAGATATCACAAATATTATTATATAATATTAAGTTGTATTTCATATTGTTTTGCATTTTACATAAATATAATGTTATGCACATTATATGAAATCAGTGCCATCAAGTAAGCATCAAAAACAGTTCACTTTATTACAGGTGCAAGGATTACTTTTGAAAGTCTACAACCTTCTGTAAAAATGTATCTCCAAATATGGAATCCGCCAAAAGAGTGCATTAGGTAGCTTTAAGCGCCGTCATGTTTTCAAGTCACCTTAGGGTGGCGTGACTTTTAATGTCAGAGGCACACCCGTCTTTCATCCACGTTCATTTCTCTCGGAATAAGAAAAAACATCGCCTCATAAATTAACCTCTCGCTTTAAAAAATGTTGCCGTGGGAAACTATAGCATAACAAATTCCTTTTACAACAGAGAAATTAGTAAGAGCATTTTCTTTTCTCTCGACGGAAAGGGAAAATAATCGCCGTAGAAATATCAGCATAAATATATAGGGAATAGCACGCAATGCCGCCCGGCGTGCTCCTTTCACAACGGGGTATTTCTTTTTAGTCCGCGCAAAAAGAGAAAGAGACGAATTGCGCCCGCTGTTATATTCTTGCTTTGCGTGACCGCATGAGTCGTGCTCATTCTCTTACTCTGTCTCAGAGTTAACTTCCCTCAGCATTTTCGATAGGTCTTGGTATTGACCTAATGACCGATCGGTCTAGCTCAGTGCTATCCCACTATTTGTTCCTTCAGATGTTCCGTTTCTGTCGTGAAATCTTATTTAATTATTAACTCTTTGCTCGGAGCATTTGATTTCATATCTTAAGCAATATCTTAAGTAATACATAACTTTTTACATTAATTTTTTCTTACTGGATATTTTTAATATCAATTTAATTAATTCAAATCGTTAGTTTGTATGATAATTACAAATCGTCAGGTGTAATGTTATTTATAGAGCGAAGCCTGTCTTAAGCGGAATTGAAGGGTGCCGTAAAAATTTTCCGTAATGGACAGGTTTTCGATAGACACAGGTTTGAATCACGTATATGCTGCTGGACAGAGCCAAGAATTTTTTCTTTAATGGACAAGTTTTCGATGTACACAGGTTTTACTGCACACGGGTTTCACTATAATTATATATTATACTATACTATATGCCGGATAAAGTTACTTGATGTTTATTCCCCTCTGTTTTATTGTATTATTACTGTATACACGAATGAATGGCCTCCAACTTTGTATTTTAAAAATAACTTGTACTAGTTGGTGAGTAATAATGAATGTTGGACTTATATGAGGCTTGTTGAACATGGTAGAAGTTAGGGATCTCCATAAATGGACAACAGTCCAATTGTGATGTTATTATTGTAATAATAATAATAATGATGTTGATGATGATGATGATGACGATGGTAATAGTAACACTATGATTTTATCTTTTCGATATTATTAATAATAACACTGTGGTTATTATCTTCCTAAACTGAAGTCTTGGAGCTACCGATAGCATTTTTGGCAACACGTAAGCCTTCGGTGAAAGGGGTATCGGGTTCGATACCCAGTGGGAGCCCATGTGGGAAATGATTTATGATGTCGCAGCACTTTAAACGATACGGCTACTTACATACTTAAATTTTGCCGATCCAAGCCAGGATTGTCCAATTATTCATCGGCATAGGTTCGCGTTAGCTCTTAGAAAAGTCTTCGAGAGTCGCAGATAATGGGCGTCGCTACGCTTTTAAATGATCATGAAAATCGACATTTCCATATTTACTTTGAGAGTAACGTTTCAAAATTTAGAGTATGCTTCAGCCCAAATTTATTCTCAGTGATCAAGGTGTAAGATATAAACGTATTAAACTCAAAGGAAAACATTAGCTACTGGGGCGGTACGGAATTGGATAAAGGGCCGCATACGGCTCGCGGGCAGCGGCTTTGACTCCCCAAATCTTAATCTATCGCGGACTCATAATTCGTATCGAAGACGATAGCATACAGGGATTTATTGATAGCACCTAAAATTAAGGACGTATAAGCTATCCATGTTAAAGCGGCAACTATCTCACACTTTTCCTCTTTCCGCTGCAACGAAATCACAAGAAAATCGAAGTTATCCGAAGGTACTAAATCAAGGTTCGACTGCTGACAGATTAGAAATTTATCCTTTGAGAAAGCGCGATAAAACTTTCAGTGACACATGAGAGCTTCGGAAGAACCCGGAATGGACGGGTAAGACTTACTTTTTGGCAACCTCTCCTTAGGAAAACAGGTGATTCTTCTTTTCTCTTCCCTTCTAAAACTCCAAATCTCGGAGTGCGAAAATCAGATTTCGGTGGGAATGGACTGTAAAGAAAGAGAGAAAGTTTCAATGGCGTAGAAGGGCTTTGCGACATTTGGTTCTGAATTTTATTCTGAGAATATTCAGCCCAAGGATTGGTTGCAAACAACTCATAATAAAAAATACAGCAACGCCAAAGGGTGACTTAAAATCATTAATTAATTAGAGCTTTGTGTTTCGGTGGCACAACCTTCACTCCATACATCATACTCGCAGGGATACAGAGATTAAACGTGTCATCGTTCATGATAATTGGAGTTGTCAATGCAGAAATAAATGGTATTTACTTCTACTCTTCCTCAAAACTTTGTGTGTTTTGTAAAACAGTACAAGAGATTAGCATCTATTTCTGCCAAGATAGTATGGAATTCCGACAAGTACCAAGATTAATCACATTGTGGTTCTCTTATCCTGTACCATTTTCATAGTATTTGTGACAGTCATTATCATTGCGGTTTATTTTTATGCGGTAAATAAGTAATGAATGTTTTCCGACGGAAGTGATAAGAAAATTCAATCAACATCATACTCACAAAGAGAAATTCTGTTCTCCTTCGTTGAACTAATATTTATTTTCTCTAAAAATATAGGTATTGTAACGGTTTTAGGACAATAGGATACACATTGAGCAATGATAACAAGTAAAAAAAATCGTTCCGAAAATTCAATCATTCAAAAGTTAAATGTTTGTAGTGTAATATTTATTCAATGACTTTAATTCAACAAGCGCAAAATTTTAAGAGTAGAAGAAAATCATTCAGATAGATGATATGGCAGACAAGGTTTAGTCAGAGCGAAATTTTTGCGTGATTTAAGAGTGCATGAAAATTCATTGATATTTTTATGTTGATCGTTCTTAATGCATAGTATATAAGGCTGATTTCCTGTGAAACACAGAGACTGAACAAAACGAATTCTACATGTCGACCCTTGATTTCAGTTCACATTTTAATTACACGTACTAACATTCGTCACATGGGAATTCATTACTCCTGCTCTAAAATGGAAGTGTTTGCTTCGCTATTAATTCTCCCATTAACTCTTACGAACTAGTCAGCATTTGCGAAGGCCCACGGATTATCACGTTCGTATTACAGAGAAAAATTAAGAAAAAGAAATAATTACGCAGCATTTGCAGTGACAAATCTGACAACAGCGTTTCTGTTAATGGCGTGCTTTCCGAGAACATAATAGTCTGTGAAGTCACAAATTGGATTGGACATTTCTCTGCTTCAACATCGAATTTATTTATTGTATCTACTAAAGCAGTTTGTATTTTGTGCTTCTGATAATTTTGCTCGTATTTTGAACCGTTTGTTTTTACATTTTTTAATTGGGCTTTGCGTTTTTTTGCATTTACACTGCGTTTGCCTGGTTTCTCTTTCAATTTTTCGTTGGTATATTCCTGCAAGATGGCTCTTTTCTTAAGTAGCCTTAATCAGTAAACATATTTTCCCAATTCTTTTTTTCCATTCATTTTCGTAAGACATTAAAACAACGTGAGAAAAAGTTTAGAAACTTAAGAACACATCGCTTATTTGCTTCTTTATAGAGGGATTGTTTTGGTTAATATCAATCTCGCATTTACACGATGTTAGCGACAGCCAAGCCTAAGAGAATTATCTACTAAAAAAACAAGTCAATTAATTTCCATGTACATATTCAGCCCATTCTGCGATCACATTCCATTTAAAGTTAAACTTCTCCGTAAGGTGACTTTAAACCACATTTAAGTACTAAATCTTTATCCTGGGTATTAAATCGAATTTGCAACTCTTCATTAATGTCATTCATTTAAAGTTATAATAAAAAGAAAATATATTTTAACTTCTATGTTAGTTTTGGCTGAATATTTGTAGACATTTCAAATAAAGGAGAATATTTAAGGTGTAAATGTATCCAAGCAACATTATTATTTTCTTTTTCAACTCTTAGTAGTGAAGATTATTCTTTTTTCGTCTGTTTCCATTAATATTAGTAAAATATCGCAGCAACGTAAGATACCAAATAGAAGATCCGAATAGGCTAATCTCTCCAAATGAAGGGTCCATTTAATCTGATCTAAACTGTCTTATTTCGATATATAAATCGCCTTACATTCCTAAATACGGATCTACGAAATCGCCCTCAGCTTCCTTCCCAAAGTAATAACGATGAGTCCCATTATACAGCCCGTATGTAGCGCAACATTTGCATACCCTTCCGAAATCCCGCATTACAGAGAACGGAGTTCACGGCGCATTAAATGGAGCAATTGGAATGAGGAGATATATTTGATTACAGAGAGAGTTTATTCCCAAGAGAGGGGAAAATATGGCAATTATAGGTCGCTTAGAGCCCAGGGGGCTTTGCGACGAATTTGCGGAGCGCTTAGTTTAATGATGTTAGCTAAACAAGGAATGATTAGCACCCGGCGAAACATTTGGAAGAGCGCACCACTGCAGGGGCAGTGGCCGATACCTGAATGGAAGTTAAACACGCGGAAGATGAGTGAGGGAAAAGGAAAGTTTATGCACGTGGGCAGTGGAATAGGTATTAACACGTAGGAAGGATTTCGCTCGTTGTACGGTGTACCTCGTTGCGGGACGTATGTATGAAGCGTATAAAATCGTTTCAGATGGAATGAAAGTCTAAAATATGCGCTTTTTCGTTTCGGGAATTCGATTAGGGATGATTACGCACGTAGGTTTCTACCAGTGAGAATCCAAATAATTTGAAAAGAGATGTATTTGGTTTCCGGTGAAATACTATATGCTTACCCCCATAAAATATGAAATCTCTCATTACAAAGAATTCTACTTCCATTTGACAATATTTTAATTAATTAGTGTTACGGAATAAGGTTACGTAAAAGGGAGACTATCGAAACATGTTCGTATTTTTGAAGAAAAAAAATTATGCGACGAAGGGCAACTATAGGCCCTTGGGCCTGTTATTATATGAAAGAGTAATGTGAATAAATAAGGGAAACAACGTGCTTAATCGGAAAGGGATTATCGTATAAACGATTATTTTCATTTCTGCATGAAAATAAATGCAGGATTAATAGATGAGTAATATTTCATACATCGTAAGTGTCGTATCAGTCATGCACTAAAAACATATCAAGTTGTGTATTCGAAAATGTTTTGATAATATTTGTGAGATCAAGTTTTAGCAATTATTTTCATTTCTGCATGAAAATAAATGCAGGATTAATAGATGAGTAATATTTCATACATCGTAAGTGTCGTATCAGTCATGCACTAAAAACATATCAAGTTGTGTATTCGAAAATGTTTTGATAATATTTGTGAGATCAAGTTTTAAATATATAAATTCAAATTTATTCAAAATACAAACACAGTATAACAATATTTACAGCACAAATAATAATAGCGTATTCAATTGCTCATCATTAGAAGGTAGAGTGATTCGCATTTAATTTTTTTCTTCCTTTATCATGATGAGTTTTTCAAATCGACTGTGAAATTCTTCAAATCAACTTTCCATTATAAATCAACCACTGGGAGTACAAGAAACAAATCACCGACGCACTTAGGTGATGATTTTTCATCCCTCTTTGAAAAACCCTTTTCTTGCTTGAGGAAAAGGTAAACAGTGGTAGCAGCGTTTAGTTTCACTTATAATATATCACAATTTTAAGAAAAAGCATTACCAAGGTCATAATGCTTAATATACCTAATTATCAGATATGAATGTGAGGGACCAAAATTCAAACACAGACATTCTATAGTCCTGATAACGTGTAAATTATTACCTTTTCTTCAGTTTTTCTTAAATTCTTTCAGCTAAATAATGTTATGAATAAAAAGGGTGAGACTAAAAAATGTGCTTTCTAGCTCTGGAGCTAAACTCATGCAACAGATCAACGATTAAATCGCGAAGGTCAAAAGTCAAAATTTTGAGTCAAGTTATATCATCATGCGAGGTATAAATAATATTTCCAGATAAGAATTCGTGTTTTACTATTAAGGTATAAGTGAACAGCTAATGCGAATTACTTTGGGCGATAATTAAACTGATATAAACATTACCGATAAAGTAAATAAAAATATTCAAGTCTTTATAAACTCCCTTTGTTCCCATACAAATGTGGTATTTTTAGCGTGACAACATATTTACTTTAAAAACAACTCAGTTTCCATGGAAACGCATATCTCAAAATATAAATGTCTCTACGAGACCTGGGGTGGTTATTTTTGCTGTAATTTACCTCTCCCAATTCGGTTCCAGTTCAAGAACAAAGAGGTGTCCTCGGGCGATCTGCCATCTACTACGAATGCTTTCCGGTAAGTTCCAGTGGTTAGATAACGAAATATTTAAGCGCCAAAAAAGAACTAAATATATCCAGATGTAAAATAGATTCGGTTCTATTATTACTCTGAATTATGTCCTAACTGTTCCTCCCGATCCTTCATACGGGCGGTGATGAAGAAAAGTATACACTTAAATTACTTGAATTTACAAATCAGCTGAGGTTCAACATCGTTTAAAAATTCAGCTGAAAACGGAATTTCGCTGAATATTGATTAACCATATGAATCAACAAGGGTAAAAGGGGTCTTCATTGAGATATTTTGGAGATCAACTGAAATGATTGGAATTCACTAAATGTGCTTCAGCCTGATATTTTATTCTATGATACATTGTACATTTAAGTATGTTAACAGCAATTTCATTTTGGATATTTATGAAATGAGGAAATATTTCATAGCACGAAATCATAAATCGGTGTAATATGAGCGAAAGGTATCATTACTATTTCATTCGCTGTGTTGAACTTCCGTAAAACTAGGTAGAAGGTTGGTTCGCTCCGATTTTCTTAAAACGACCGTCATAACCTGAGGTTGACATGCGATTAAAGTAACTGATGGCTATCTATAATGAGCTGCAGGGTTTTCTCCCTGAAGAATTTCGCAAAACCTCCACAAATAATATTTCCAAACGATTGACACGTCAACAAAGGGCATGAGAAACCTCTTTCGAATCAAAAACAACGTCACATTCGCAATAACCGATTCAAATTTATTTGTTGGACACAAAAGAATGTTCGCGCCATGTTCGACCAAAACATCCAATCGGGCGATTTAAATAGAACGTTTTCGGCCCAGTTTTTAAAAATTTTCATAAAACGAATCCATCCCCTGACACGGCGGGAGAAAAAATGCATATTATAATAACACCGCTCAGCCAAGCACGAGCGGCGCATTTCAAAAAATGGCAAAAAGGAAACAATACAGAAATCCCAGAAAAAAAAAGTCCGAGGAAAAAAAAATCAACATGAATGGCGGATTTGCCGAAAGGGGATCCATTTTTTTTTCTGCACACGTCGCAAATGCATCGCCAATGATATCCGTTCGGTGTGCAGAAAAAAATGAGTGACGCATCCCGCATACAAATGCAAAAAGCGGGCGTTTGGAGAGCTACAGCCACCTGCCGGTCTTGCGGACTCCTCCGAGGGACAAGCGCACGGTATTCTTCAAAGAGGCGACCAATTGATTAAAATGAGGCAAAACCCTTTCAAGAGGGAAAACACCGGAAGCGGGACAAAGTATGCCTCCCTCTTAGAGAGACAAGTAAATAATATAAATGATCCGCCGGAAGGTTTGTGTTAAGTCGGTTGCCTACACAACCGGCAGCCAGCGAAAAACCTTTCATTCTGACCACAAAGGAAAAGTACTCAACAATGGTCTTAAAGAGTTCTCTGAAGCGTAGAGTCTTAAGTGCAATAACAGAAACGCAATAAAAAGAAGACATGGCAGTGTATTTCGTCGCTCCATACCGTAAAGTAGGCAACGAAAGGTGATATTGAAAGGAATTGTCATCTTTGAGAGCTTAAAAAGTTCTTTTTTTTTTACTTCCATTTGCGAAATACTGGCAATGAAAACAGTTCAAAACCTATTTATCAATCGCTCTGATGAAATGCGGTTGCCAGGGTTTTATAGACAGGGTTTTTAACGATCTCTAAGTTTAAGAAAAATAACTACCCAGTTCGGTTTCAGCTAGATTTTTTGGGAATGCGGCTGACAGAATTGTCACTATCCATTATACTATATTTTTTATAAGTAATTATAATTCACGAGGAGTAAAATTACATACGAGATTGTAACTAAATATTCTAAATTCAGTTCAATTCTACGTCGATCTACTTCCACCTGACTCATAGTGCAATCACAATGATGAAAATATCTTCCCAAAGAGAAACCAAAGTGAAATATATTGACATAACTGGTACTCAACCCCAGGACCCCCACTTTTCGGGTAGGTATTCTAACCTCTAAATTCCTTATCCTTATTCTCATAAGGTAACATCAATGCTACAGAAAAGTATGGATGATGACCTAAATGCTATAAGAACCTTGCGAAACAGAATAGTTAACTGATGGCACTTTTAAAAATAATCATTACTTTACATTAACGACTAACAAATTTAGCATTAAATAATACTCATAAAGAATGATTCTGCAAAAATATCATACCATACTATTATAATCAATTCTATTAATAGATTATTCTCAATGACAATTGGAAAAATAATGCAGAGAAAGTCTGAGAAATTCTATTTTGAGTATAAATAAGTACCATTCTAAATTAACGTACCAGGAGTCGATCATAGCCATGTAATACCTATGATAAAAAGTGCCAAAATATTTTCATTCCTACGTACGCTTAGCCTTATAGGGACTTTGATGGAAACCATTCTACTAAGAAAATGAGAAAGAGAAACTAATTAGTGAAACTGACAACAAGGAAAGTTCCCTTTCCCAAACATCTCCCCCTACAACCTCCATGGTTTAAGATCCAAGGATTGGTTTGTCTCAGCTCTGCAAACCGTCCTGTCACCAGCCATCACTTCATTCCCCTGAAAGGAAATAAATTAGGGAAATTCCTAACTTTATCACACACCATTAACTTCCCCTCATTATCTAACCCAGGTTTTCCACTAAAATTCCCCAATTCTATCATTCCTTCAAACGCAGCTTTCAGTTGATCATCCCTCATAGCTCCTTCCAATACAGTTTAAAATGTTAGCTTAAGAATTTAGAAAGGCAGAGACGACTGACTAGCTCATGCCCTTTAAGTCTCTTCGTTTGTCACTTCTGTTTTAATCTACTGCTCCCCAATCTGGTCTGTCCTTTCCTTCAAATGTTTCCACCTTAGTGATCCAATCTTTTTTAATCCGAATTGCAAAATTCCAAGTTTCACTATCTGGTCACTATCCGCTCTCACTTTCTCTCTTTTAGGATTCTCTTTCAGCCTACTGAAATAGATGTGATTATCATTTTTTGTATTCTGTTTCAAATTCTTTTTCTGACTATCCACTTCTAAATTCCATCTTCCATTTTTGTGTTCTAGCATATCTGCTCTTTTGGACTCTTTAGATCCCTTCTTTATTTAATTCCCTTATTCCTTCGGTAAATTGTTTCTCATTAACCAACGAGACGCTCATTCATATGAGGTTGACTTACACCAAGTTAACTCTCTTCTCAATACGCACTTGCAATTATGTACTTTGTTTTACACTTTTCTTTTGTTATGGTTGCTTTAATATTCTTATTTCGTTTTATTTTCACTTTAAATTGACGGCTGTATGTGAAAATTGAATAGATAAATAAAAAAGTTTAAACTTTATAGTAGTACCTCTAAACTCAATTTCACAAAATGCAAAGGATGGAGTTAATATATGATATGCTCTACCATAAATATTTAATTCATCAATATTGAGATGTGTGTACAGATCCATACATACTCACACATCCCCACGTATACAAAATATTTTCATGTCGGAATCGATATAGACGAGTGACCAGCAACTTCTTCCTCCCTCAGCCGATGCTTCACTCGAGTGCTCTCTATCCAGTCCCCATTTAATATATGGTCGAGCGTAGGTCATCGTGATCTCTTAATTCGATTGCTTCCCTACAACTCGACTTTCCTTTTATATGAAACGGAATGTTCTCTAACATCCCCATTCCCAAATTCAATTTTTCCGATAGAGCTGTCAATAATCTATGATAGAACATTCCATTAACCCGATTGCGAAATTTTTCCATGCCAAAATTACTCTTCGAATAGATTATCTGTGCGATTGAAATGCTGCTGTAGAAAAATTAGCTCGTCCCATGGGATTAGTTGGAAGCGAAAATCTGTACTTTGCAATTATCTTAGTGCATATTCACATTCTTGAAATAGTTTTAAGAGCGCAGTAGATAGATATTAAATGATAAATTTAAAACAATGAATTATCTGAATATATGTATCCTATAATTATCAATGATTACAGGAGTTATTTTGTAAAGAGAGATACCTGATTATAATTGGGAAATGTGAAAATCCATTAACTTTACTCAGGAATAAACCAATGAATCGATTTCCTCGAACTTCATGAATCGATTTCCAAGTTCTCCGGTCGTGCCAAACAGCTAAGAAAGAATAACAACTACTACTTCGCTTGCGCATTACAATTATCTCCTTCGAATGGAAGCCGTAAGGATCATACATTTTCTGTTAGATAAGTGATTTCTAAAAACCTGAGAGTTTTATTTATAAAGAAATTCCAATGTAAAGAAAATATCGGTTATGCTGCTCAACATCTCAGGAGATTCGTTAGTTCCGACTTTCAAATAATTGATAATACTTTCGGAGTGTCCATACATTTGAGTAACCAGAGGGTTGCACTTCATAACTTAATATTTATATAACATCCCTCGAACCTCAAAAGGTAAGGAGCCAAGGAATGAAGGAAATTATCTACGCAGTCATAAGCATCCGCTCCTTACTATCTATTCTCCAATCCTATCCTATTTCTATCTAAGTTTACAAATTTTAAATAAACCAAACTTAATTTAATTTACCATATTGTGGCATTCGTATATTATTCCATGAACAAATTCACAATAAAATGTTTTCCGAATCTTTTTAATTATATATAATGTGATTATAAATCGAGAAATACACATATAACAATTCTCTTAAGTCAATAGTACACTTGCCAAAGTCTAAAATGTTTTCATTTATTTTCCTAGTGTAGCTCTCAGCGTCATAAATTTTGTCACCCTATTATTGAGGCTAAATTATTCTCGTCTAGATATCCAGTGCAACTAGGCTTACCATACATCCCGTCTTGAACGGGATTGTCCCGCTTTTAACGCATGGTGGTAAATTTTGTAGGGTCAGGATCTAAAAGAAAAAGTCTGAGAAAGAATATAATGTAAGATACGAAGTTCTCATTGATAGATATCATTTAAATGTTCATATCGTAGATACGCTGCAACAACAATATGAAAGTCGTAGAAGCATATGATGTTAATTCAGACTAACTTAAACGGGCAGCGTCCCTGTTTTACTCGCTTTAGAATTTCGAAAGTCCGAGTTTCTTAAAGAGGGAAAATGGTAACCCTAAGTATTACGTTCTTCAATTTGTGGGGCTAAGCCTCAATAGATAGAGCTCTTGGTTAGCCAATTCGGAAAACGATCCCATGTTAAATAAATTAGGAAAAATATTCAATTGTTTTAAACCCACCGAGTAATCTATTTCTCTCCAATTTACGCACCGCATTGCCCTTCAAGGTTCCGACATTCACATCTGGAAACATCTGAAGCAGAAACTTTCTATTCAAGCCTCTGATGACCCATCTCACGCACCCATGGATTCAATCGAAGCTTTGAGGAGCCAGATAGGACACTGAATTCTTTGTGGCATCTCTCTCTCTGCCTTCTTCGCCATTCTGCGTAAACACTCTAGTCCTTGGAGGGTAGCTACTTAAGCTTAAACGAGACAGGGAGAAAAACTGGACATCCGAGTATATAAGCCTTTGAAAACCTAATAATTTGTTCTTCTCGACAATTCAGATATCGTAATCGGCGTATACATCACCCTATTACAGGTTAATACAAATGGGAACCAACGGCAAGATACCTTTTCTACGAAAATAAAACAAAAACGAAATTTTTAATATCTATATATGAATTGAATATATTGAAAATGCAATTAAATGCAAATGTAACACTGCATGGATGTGCAATTTGATGCAAATAAATGTTGCCAGAAAGATTGCAGACTTTATGCATAAGAATTACCTGCCCGGAAAGTGGAAGACCAGGGTTCGAGTCCCAGCCATGTCGCTATTTTTCACACTTGTTATTCCTTTGGGATTAACCGCAGGACTTTATCAATTTGCAAAGTATTCAAACCTTTCCTTAATCCTTGTAATAATTTCTTTTTACGTTAAAAAATAAAAAGCAAATAAATATGATGAAACAACCATCAGCTACAAAGTTAAGAGAGTACACGAAAGATGACGATATGTTAGTAAAATCGATCAAACCACTATAGATATATGCCAATTAAATTTATCTACTATATTTGGGGGTAATTTTAAAGGGGAGCAAATATATCGAAACAGCATACACGGTATTAACGAACTTTGCTAAATTATAATTATTTTAGTGATGCTATGAACTAATTATTTAATAAAAACAATTCAAAATGTTAATTTGCTGCATAATATGGTGCCAATACCAATAACACACATCAAGAACAGAAAAGGTCAGGAACTCATCGTTTGCCTGTTTATAGTATCTGCGCTAGGGATAAAAATATGCCTCATTCTTTCCACAAGAAATATGTTGATAAAAGGTCCGGTCTTCCTAGTGGCATACCTATTAACTTGATTTAACTTGATGAAGAGATACAGTTGACAGGGAAAGTCTAAAGGTACACATTTCCACAGCCAACGTACTCAACGAACCTATTCAAGCATTCGATAAACGTACAAGTACACGCGAATAGGAACAAAATTTTCTCCACGAACGTCCACCGTCCTTCACCAATCGGAATATCACGAGTGGCCCTCAACTACACTTCCAAAAATGGACAGATAAAAGGCTGTCCTTCAGAGGAAGAGAGGATACGTTAAGGAGCATCGTGGAGAGCCCCAAGTAGAAAGTAAACGTACCGCTGCAAGGGACGCGAAAGATAGTCTTTGGGCCCTACCCTCGCAGGGGGCACTTCATCCGAGGATGAAATTGGCGAGGCTCCTCGGGATGAAGACGACGAGGGAGGGCCAAAGGGACAGACGGGTCAAGGGATGGGGTGGAAATGAAAGGTCTCTTAAGCGACGGGACCTGCCAAGTGGCCCTCTCCCACAGACGATCGTTTTAATTGACCAAATCCCTCCCCCTTTCGCATTCGGACGCCGTGACGACACACACCCACGCACGCACACACTCACGTGGGGACGCACAAAGCCGGACCTTTGATCTCGTACCACTCTGGGACTCCATTACGTGGGGCCAATTTCTCGTGGTCTTGAGTGCAGGACGGACACAGGAGGCTGATTCGCAAGGACTGGTGGGTGTGACGAGGAAAGCGTATCCAATGGAGAGATCTTCTCCGGAGGGATGAAAACGCAGCCCTTTGAAATGTAGGGGAGTTTTGCGGTTTGGGCGCGATTGCTCGAAATTCGGTAGTTAAGTGTAACGACGTCCGAACGATATCTGAGGTCCATACGGGGCGATGGCGAGCATATTGGGATAACTATGTTGAATCCTAGGCGGGAAAACCCCTTTTATCAATGATAAAATTTTCTCCCCATTTCAAACTGAGCTTATTCTAGCTGCTGACGAGGATTTCCCTTTGACTAGAAACTTTGGCGGTCGCCCAACATTTATTTTTCACAATCACCCTAATAGATTTTTGAGAGTAACGAAATTTTGTGAAAGCTATTAAGAATTCTCCTTTCAAATTCTATTAACAAAACGAATGGCAGAACACACCTATGATTACGCGCAATAGATTCTCATATAGATGTTACTATCAATTTCCGTAGTTTCCTTAAGAAGTAACCAATTATCAAACCTCAAATATATTTGTGTTATTGTTGTGCTCTTTGTTTAAATTCTATATATTAAATTTAACGCAGGTATTGACAATTGAAGTTAGGTGGAAGAGAGGCCAACTTAGCCTAACCTCGCCTATAGGAAAGAGCATTCATTTCTTCATTAAAAATACGTCTCACACAAATCGTCAACTGGATACCCTTTAGATCCTTTATTGAAAGACCTTTTAGGAGTTTTGCAAACTAATTGGTCGACTTAATGAGCAACTTCGTAGTGAGTGAATTTACATAAAAAGTCGTACAAATACTCTTCTATATGTGAGAATTTAGTTCAACGGAATCGTAAAACAATCTCTATTGAAATTTCTTTGGAAACTGGGCAGTTATAGGAAATTTTTAAGAGATCACAATAATTTAGAATTACAATGCGTTCATAAGAACGGTAGCTGTGAAATATTCTGGACGTAATCTTAAATATTTCCACGATCCTTTGAAAGCAAAATTGAAGCTTTTCAAAACCATTGAAGAACAACAGTTAAAATCATCCTCAGAATGGAATCGCAATGGCCTAAACTTTAATCAATGAAAGTCATCATCCGCATCTTCTGAAACTAACATTTAATCAACGCAAAATTATTTTTAAAATCCAATCTACTTTCCAAAGAATTGTTTTATGCCCAAGAGCCCAAGTCCACTAAGCGTCTACGGCCAAATTATTAACGATGAACCCTCGTTTCCGAAAACTTTCACACGTAGCAGTTAATTCTTCAACAACGCAATAACCGCCTCAGGAGGTCAGGGAAAATGTTTCCCTTTCACAACCGAACCCGGGTCGAGTGTACAACATTTCGGATCGGAAAAATCGCGCATAAAAGGTTCGACCCCTCCCCACCTCTAATCGTGCCTTCATTTAGGTCACACATGAGTGATCCTCATCCAGAGGCCTGCCGCCGGGTGGAATATCTTCGGAGCCTGCCTTCCGAGAGAAAGAGGAAACAAGTCCGAGCGTGGACACATCTGACAGGAAATGGAAGCGGAAGTGGGAGTTGGAATTGAAGGAATGGATGAAGGGGGGAAGGGGACGTTCCCTTGGAAACGGGGATGCGAAATATGAATAAGGGAGGGGATGCGTGGACCGTAATGGAAAGTGGGATTTTTCGAGTGGCCGATTCGGTTTTTTGAGTTTCGCTCGGTTGATTATTGCGTACTTGAAACGATAGAAATACGAGTGGAGTCCATTCAGAAAACACTTTCGTGGAGGGGTGAGTTTCGAATCGCCGGTTTTTTTCTTTCGGTTGCGCATTTTCGCTTTTCTTTTTTTTTCGTTTTATATTCCGAGGATTGATTGCCTTACGCGGAAGAGCGGTCCTTAATCACGATGTAATGAGTATTCGAGAGCACCGAACTATGAGAGGATTTTCCGTTGGTTCTTGGAGGTTCTTGAGCTGAAAATCCCGCCAAATCATACAAAATCGCACCAATTAATAATATACGGAGTGCTTGCATGAATCTTGAATGCTACCACTGATGAATAACATTTTCGTCGTAAATATGGCAATATTCAGATACATGTGTTAAACATTTATACATTATAATACTGTGTATCGATATAAAAATTTCTATTTCAATTAAAAATGTATCGACGAGAATTCTTCGAATCAATTTTTCTTAGAAAATTATGCAGCCGAAATGAAATATTCCTGGAAACCGCTAACACTACAGTTATAGCATTTTCGTGATTGATAAATATACATATATAA
>KZ308733.1:357178-379814 GCA_000376725.2 Ladona fulva
AAAAAATACTAGTATATAATCACTACTATAAACAAACAAATAAGGAGTACAGGTACGGCCTATAATATACAATCATACAATAATTTAATTTTTAAATTAATTAAATAACTACATATTACTTCATTATCATAAAATACTACTATATTACTACTAACACACATAAGCATATAAGTAGTATAAATAGGGCACAATTCCTAAATTATCCTTTGAGGTAATCCTAAATTGCTTTTAAATTAAATTATAAGTGGCAAAATTAATTTACACACATAACGTAAACAGAACAAATAAAAAATATATTTTTCATTTCACGATTATTTCCAAAGTGGACCAAAGTCACATTTAAAAAATTATTTCATTATAATTATGATAACTCTATTTAATATATTCCTATGTAGCTGGCAAATTTTTGTTTCCATTTCATTCTTTAGGAAATACCAACAAACCGTACCATTTTCCTCAGGACATGATGTGAGTAAAAATATTTAAATCTCGTGTCATTGTGCCTGTGCGAAGACGAAGATTCAAAACATATAAATGGTTATACCGTAAATGTGATATGACGTCCACAGGATTGTGCGCAACACTTGGATATTAAAGAGAGAGATCTTTAAAATCGTAATCGCCAGTTTACTGAAGACTGAATCCGAAAACAACTGCTAGCGAACCAAAAAAAAACAGCAAATCAGACGAACAAAAGCACGCAACGACAAATAAATACCGCGCCATTTTCATTTACCCTTCCAAGCTCCTCCAAGGCAAAAGATTACGTGTATAATTACAAAACACTTTTTCAGCTGCGAAAAAAAGAATAGGAGCGCACAATGGTGGCCGTTTACGTCTCGTATGAAGGATTCCAAACGGAAAGCAACAGTTTTAATTTCGGCCGGAAAGTTTCGGCGCTGGATGATGCTAAAGAGAACCCCGTCACGGTATTATCACGTAATTAACACGCTGTTTATTCTAAGCGAGGCTGGATTTTTATTTTCGCCTGCTCCTTTTTTGCCCGTTTCCTTTCCCGTAATAAAACTGAGTTGAGCCGTCATACTCCGTCGAAAATAAACGCTCCGGCGCATTCGTTTTTCGTTGGGGGAAATATATACCCAACGGGCATGATACTTCATCGCACTTTTCGCTCCATATGTGATGCTTAGCTGTCATCGCTGTTTATGAATTACTGAGAAATTCCGCAGACGTGAGTTATTATCAAGTATTATCGGATCATTTATTAGGACGTTAAGTAAAAATTGCGCGAATCCTCAAACGACACAGTTTACGGCTGTGTTCAGCGGCACAATATTTCGGAAGATGTGTGATTCAATTTATTTAAGCTAAGGGGCGTTAAGCAAATTCAAACTATGGCATAGTGATGAACGTCTGCGGTGGCGCTATGGTTAATATACTAGAGTTCCAAACCTTAAGGTTCCGGGCTCGAGTCCCGGCCAATCTTATGGCAATGGAATGGTCGTGTGTTTTTGTTAGTAATAATAATTATTAAAATGGATGAAACTTGGTTTATCTTACTGTTTCCATTTAAAAGGTTATTATTATTATTATTTACTAATTTTTTTCTGGCCTGGTCATTAAGATTTAGGCTTGATTTTTAATAATTCTAGTACTTACATATACTTCCATTAAATTTAGATAATCTAGATAGTCTAGATTTACTAAGAATGAGTGTCGCTCTTAAGTGAAGGAGCAAACGGTATATATTGATATTTTTCATCGGGCTAAATTATTTTTTTACGATTCAAATCACATCAGGATATTTGCAGAGGAAGATACGAAATATACTTGATTGACGTGGCATTATACGGATAAGAAAAAATGGCATATGTATCTGTCACACTGGCTCATGATTTTCTTATGTATATAATATGGAAAGCTTTTAACTCGTTAACCGAAGGTAGGCAATATCTGCAGTAAGAAATAATAGCCAAGGACAATTTCCCAATGAAAAATTAATTTAATAACTCAAAATATCTTTACTCAATTCTACTCAATACTAACTCAATTACTTCCGTGCATTGACTCCAAAGAAACAGAGCAGCAAAACAATCGCGTGATCTGGGACTTTAGGATAAGTTTTTTGCGATAAAAATCGTCTTGAAAATCAATATATCACTAACCTCCTTATGTATTGCAATAGTCATATAATTCGAGTAACATATTATTCGTTGGCAGGTTTTCCGCATAGCTTTGGTACGGTTTCCTTTATGTGAGCATGCATCAACTTAAATTCTCATTACATTCCATAGACTGTTGAGAAACTCATTATATGCACTTTGTGAGCTCTAAAGCAAACTATTCGACTCATTTTGCGCTTGAAAGCCCTTAATTGCGCCTTAAATTGAAGCGGCATTACTTAAATCCCAGTGATTTCGAAACAGAAATAATCTAGCATTACATTAAGTCTTTCACTAACAGCAGTGATTTTTCTCCGACTATTCCACCTCTTTGAATCGCTGAAATGTGATTTGAAACTTCCCTTAATTCACAAAACTGATAAACGCCGCTAACGATTTAGGGCTTTCGACTGAATGAAGCGTTCTAGGCGAAAGTTAACAGGAAGTTCTCGCAGCAATTTGCATTACCTAAAGGTCCCTAGATTAACGATGTTTTAACAATAATTTTGATCATGATTGTGAAAAAAATACGTAGCATAATTTCACATAATGATTTGATGTGGAGAGCTTGCTAGTGAAACTAACCTCATTAATCATTGGAGTGGGAGTTTAAAGAGTATTTCTTTATAGTTTATGTGACTTTTCACAATAGAATAACTTTAACTGAATTAAAATTATTTTGTATATGATTCATGCTAGATTTATTTGATGAATAAGTAATAATTTTTATGTATACTCTTAGTGAATATCGTATCGTGGAGAGGGTGCCAATGAATTAACATTTCAGTTAGGTGAGTGAGGAATTGGAGATAATGCTGAATCGTACGTTTGCACGAGTAAGTTGATTTCAATAAATAGTAAGCAATTTATTTACTGTATATTATTTACCTTAATAATCAGTAATTATGTTTTTTATATAAAAATGCATAGCCCATTTTACGTAATACTAGTATTAAACCATCTATTTTACTGCAAAATTGTGACAAATAAAAATAACACCTTTGAGTTTCTTAAGGAAAAAAAAACAATTTAACGGGAAAAGATAATAATTTGCTTGCGAGTTTTAAAAGTCTAGGAAATACTGATTCACGAAATAGATAGAAATTCTAGAAATCCTCCGGGAGTAAAAAGGTTTCCTTATGCCAGAATTTAGCCCAGGAATCAAAGAAAAGGAATCTAGCAGTTCGGCCCCATACATGCACGTATTTGCCCTTCTTTATAATCCTTATCTGAGTGATCTAAATGCACGTATTATTTTTCACCTTAACTACCTTTTAAAACTGAGATAAACTCTAGGGAACGATATAGTAGTTTTGATAAAATCCCTCTTTTTTTATGGTACGACCACCACTTAATGGTGGAGAGAGTGAGAAGCGCTCTTTTTCAGAAAGCGGTAGCGTAGAGATGTGTGCAAAAAAAGTACGGATACAAGGAAGCTGTGGTATGGGAGAAATGTTTGATTTTAAAACCGAATTCGATGATTAGCAAGCTATCAGACTATTAACAAATAACAGGAAAAGAATAAGCTTCGAAAATAAAGAATGTATTCATTAAAAGATTAGGAGAAGGCGGTATTTTTTAAAGTGCGAGAAACAAAAGTAACTCATATTGATATTCCGAGATGAAATAGAATGGGAATAGCACCATTTGATGGCATTGAGACAGATTCCAATATTCCGAATTTCGTCTACGAAATCAACCTTCAACTTTTTCTAATACAGGAACGTGAGCTATCAATGCGAATGCCCAATCCAAGAGAATTACGGATTCTGAAAGTTCTCTCCCTATTATAATGAATCCACTGAAATAATCGAAGATAACGTCAAAAAGAGAACGGAATTATCAACTAAATCGCCTCGTAAAAAAATTATCGAAAGAAAGGAACTTGGAGACGATTCCAAAACGTGATACCGTGAAAATTGGCAGAAGAACGTTATCCAGAACGACTGGGAAAAAAAATCCAGAATGGAAAAAGCGTCAAAATAGAATGGGAACAGATAAGACGGGTGAAAACAATGGGAGGTGAAGTAAAAGTTATGAAAACGGGAGAATGTGCCGATGCGACTTGAAAAAGAAGAAAACTTCCAGCCGGAACGATATTCGCAAGAACCCTGCGTAAAAAAAGTTGAAAAGAAACGATCCTCCTGAACGGAGCCAATGGGTGTTGCATAAAATGGCGAAAGGATGTCGAAGCGATATAAGGAGAGGATTAAACATTGGACTTCGCAAGGCTGTCGGGAAGATCTGGATAAGCTCCATCCACGTGGCGCTATAGAAAAAGATCATCTAAGCCGTGCCTTATCCTCCTTTGCCCTCCGAGTACATAGAATGGAAGCAGTGCAGAGACATAAGAGAGGATTTGAATACAATGGACCTCTTGTGTACTTTTTCCGGACGTCAGAAAGGGGGAGTCGGTGGTGAGAGCAATGCGAAAGCTAAAGAGTTGGCTTTCCTCTGCATTCCTCATCCCACAGCATTCTCAACAACTCCCTAGCTACCATATCCGTCCCCTCGACACACACAAGGGCGACCCCTTCTTCATCAGCACTTGTTTGTTTTGTTCCTAAATCATGGACGGAAGCTGCCGCCCCTATCAGCCCTCCGGGATCTATACGATGAAAAAAATGAGAAATACGGACGATTCGATATCTGCGTTGCTTTACATTTATACTCCGTATGCAAGTTTACATTCGTACGTTTGCTCTCCCTAATACTCTTCCATTATCGCTCCTTCTCAGTCGGGATTTCATCAAACTCCCCTCCTTTTCGGATCGTTGCAGCATACTTTAACCCTTTACCCTTCGCATCTCTAACTCCCCTCGATGAATAAATGCGAGCGTAACTTTCGATCGACTTGATAGCTATTCCGATGTTTCTTCATAAGACGTAGGAATAATCCGAGCGTCTTATATTTATAAAATAACAATAAGATAAGGACTGTTGAGTATTTTAAATTATGTGTTAGTTAAACATACTAGGTCTAGTAGTATTAGTGAATATTTATATTTGTATACAATGATTCAAAGAATACATAATATGTATCACTTTATGACGTGTTACCTATGTTCTATTATGTGTTTTCTCATTTTAATTTTATCGTTATCTTTTTTTATAGGTATTAACTATGTTACTGTTGCATTGTTCTATATTTTCCACTTACTGTACTCAACTCTCCATTTTGCCCATTTCACAACTTTAAATTCCTCAATTAATTCCTTTAACCTTAATTATTTAATACATAATTTACATCTTAATAATCTGTTTAAATATTAATATGTATATATTCCTTTATATATGTAAATTCTTAAAGTTTTTTATCCCAGCACCTCCTAACGAAGCAAACCACTTAGGCTCAGTAGGACCTTAACAGTGCGTTTTCTTTTGTATTTTGATGTTATTGATTGACAGTAATACTGAGCACCTTTACCCTTAATCGTTTTAATATAAAAATATTCCAGCCATCCTCTCGAGATCCTGATACCTACATACCTCAAGAAAAGCCGAATATCTTTTTCTCCACAGCACTCTCTCGTGCTAAACGCAAGCCTCAGAGCAAATTCCATTTCCAGTGCCATACACTATACATGCTTGTTTCAGATTAGATTTATAAGAAAGATAACTAATTATGATGGAGATAGCAAAGTTCGATGAAGGTCCCCTAAATGATAAAATTTCTGAAAATTTTATAATCGGGCTTAAACTTTATAATCTTATAATATAATTATGAATCATCTATCGTAAAGAATTACAGGAAACTTTATGGCAAATCAGCAGCTATCCTGCTTAGTTACCAGCACGACTCGTCGCATTGGAGAAGAGAATCTCTCCACCATTGCAGAGTTAAACACATGCATTCTCGTATCATCTTATAGGTAGAAACTGGAGATATTGGGATGGATGTAAAAATGTTACACTTTCTGTCGATAGTCAAAGTTTGTGATATATAATTTAACTTTTGAATGTTTCGGAGTGAACATAAAAGAGGATTGAAAGCATATCATTGGAACATAATAGAGACGAAATAGTTGTTGATAATTGAAAGCACCTGTTTATAATTAATCAAAAATCAGTTGGAATGATAATGACCACTGGTTGTTAAGTTAATTAACGTTGAGGAATTATTTAATAAAACAAGGTTTTGCACAACAAAGAAGATAACTTTTACTAATCCACACAATCCATATCATCAAGATTCCACAAAGTGACGGCCTCCTCCGGGAATTTTAATTAATGTCATGGAAACTACAAACACAAGTCGGTGCCTTTTAGCTGTAGATTATTAAGTGGAACTTTACTCCTTTCTTCTCAGCTTCTCGTTTTCGGACTCGTTCTGAGGGATCAGCAACTACGAAAATCATCAACAGTAATGCCCAATGCACATTTCCCCATCCATGACGGCACAGTCAGGGGTGAATTTTAACTCCTGATGATGTCATCATAGATGGCGAAAGGCTCATTGGGTAGTATCATATTGTTGATAGTGTTTGGAGTTCTTATGTTATTATTCAGGAATAAGTTATTATATAATCCCTAATAAATTCTATTGAATAAATTAGATGGAATTTAGATTACGTAGTAAAAAGCCACCGAAGCTACAGCCATCAAAAGATGCAGTGATTAAAATCGGCAACATTCCCAATCCAGGAACGATGGGTTATATCATCTTCAAGAAAAGCGAATTTATTAAAGAAGAAAATGGTAGGTCTTTCTATAATCAAGATAGGAGGGAAATGATAAATCGGAATTTATGTTTTAATTCTACCTAGTCCTCGTAGCTGGCATTATCCATTTACAAAATCGATATATATATTCCATCAGAAAACGTAAATTCTTATCGATGTAACTCATTTCTCCTTTCTTTGTGACTGTCTTTTTTAAGATTAAATTTCCCCTTCCAACGCTGTAAGAAGGCTGACTACATGGCGCACTTTTAAGCATTTCACTCAAACGGATATAAAGAGCTAAACTCGACGGAAAACGGATACCTTGAACACGTTACCTCGCCGTTTCTTTCCCCCTTAGCACACTTTTCCGTTCGGACTGTACAAACACTCGGGAAACAGCTTCTCGTTTAGGTCTAAAGATTCTTTCGTGATGCTGCAGCGAAGAGGCCGTTTAGGTTAACCTTTAACATCAACAAACGTCTCCTCAGGTTGCGTCCTAAAGGACGGAAGGTAGTATCCAAAGCGAGGGAAACCGTGGCCCAGAAATATCAAAGGGAATGAAAATAAATTTCCCGTGCCTGACACGACCCACTTTGATACACTACACCGGTCACATCCTCCAACTTCGCCATCCCGGGGGAGTTACAGTAGATGATCGAAATGCATCCCGGGCCTTCCCAGGGTTCCATGCTTTCGCGAGTTGAAAGATAGGGTACGGCTAAGGAACGGACGGACTGGAGGTCCTTAGGGGGGGGTCCGCCGCGTGTCTAGCACGCGCCCCCATCCCTTTTCCTAGGGGGTGTTTGCCGTTGTCCTTATCTGAGCCCCATTGTCGGCACCCTGGGCACACCCTCGAGGTCCCCCTGCAGACTCCGCGGGAGCCGAAAACATCGGAGTGGATCGGAGCGTGGCCTTAATGAATCTCGAGGCTGAAAGCAACTGCGACCAAGCGGTTCCTAAAGACGGGCGGAGGTGGTGGACGAGTATAGGAGGGACGGTTTGGCGGGTCTGGATGAAGCGAATGTAACCCTTATATAAAACTCCTTTCTTCCCTTTTCATATTGGGTTCCCCAATTCTTATCGGAAAGATAAAGTCGGAGGATCAACATGCTCCAATCTCTTGGGCAAACCCCTTCTTTCTCTCCATTATTACCATATGGAGGCGATTCCAATGTCGATTTTCCCGACCTCTCCCTTCGGTCGATATTTTTCGGAACTGGGGTCGGACGGATTGGTTGAAGAGTAAACTATAAAGATTGCGCGATAGGGTAAGAGGGAGGGATAAAATAGGAGAAAGAATTGCCCATGTGCGAAGACCCTTCCTAATGCTCTATCATCTACGTCTATTTACTCAGTGCGAACCGCAGATGATGGGAAAAAAGGGATTCATTTTCGAAGATTGGTTCGTTAAAATCCCATTCAAAAGTGTTCCGATTTAAATTTTATGCGTCACCGGAAGTGAGCGAGATGATACGAACCATTTTCTTGCAAATATTTACAAAAAGTTAAAATAAGGTTCGATCGCTAAAAGCAGAGGTTTCCGACACTATAAGTTCCCAGCTAATCCTCAACAGCAATCAACTTTGGTACTCTTCCTTGAAGTTCAATCGACACATGCTGGAATTACATACATATTGTTCGCCATCTGTCTTACAGTTGGAAGTATATTCTTGATTACTTATGTACCTAAGAAAATTGGCGAATATTTGCAGAAAAAAAACAAAAGTATTATCGATTCAAAATCGACCGTTGGCCATGTCTCCATTGGATTTGTGAATTAAATAAGGATGGAAATGCTAAAACTATCCTTAGCATCATGAACACTGAGGAATTATGTAAAAACTGAAAAACGTACTTTAATTCCGATTTTCATATCATCCTCTTCCTGTCCTTTTAGAGAAAAAGTAAAGCTTAAATAAATCGAAAACAGATCTCGGGTATTTTCAAATCTTTCTGAAAACATTTTCGAAGTAAAAGCACGTTCTAAAAACTCTCTTTGAAACTTAGCGATAATTCAGCAGATAAAAACACAATGAAGAATTTATAGAGGATTCTCGAGTTACTTGAAATTACAGGAATTAGAAAGGTTAACACTTAAAATGTATGAGAAAAGTGAAATTGAATGTGTACTTAATCAGACTCACCTCAAAAAGAAAAATTATACAACAAAACAAACAGCCGATTCTTCGAAGGGAATCCGCTACCTCTTTGACAGTGTGCGATACGAAACATGGGATGGCAAAGGTAAAAGCATCCTTTATAAAATTTCTTTGCTTCCTTTTGTTCATTAATTTTTTATTAGGACCCCTTTAAGGGCTGAAATAAATTAAATCCTTCGCCCTAATTTTTCTACCCTCTAAGACCATTAGCTCAACCGAATTATCCCATTTACATAAAGCTCAATAAGAACCCTAGACGCCTCCTCCAATAAATTCTTCATTTTCACTTCCCAAAAAATCTAATAAACCCATTCTGGCTCGGATTTTTCGGCTTAACCAACGGATCATTACGCCGATGTATAAAAACGTTTACTGCGCCTCATCTCCGAATTCAATAACATCGACCCGACACGAAGCAGCAAACCGAGCACTAAAACCCCTCACATCTCTTCACTTCGTCATAAATTCTTTACGAATGACGCATTCGCTTTATAGATCGGAGCACGCTTCATAAGTCACCCGGCAAGAAAGGAGAGCGCGTGCCAATCTCATAAAGGAAAAGAAAGAAGAAAAATCGGATACGAGGAAGTATGGCGCTTGCAAAACCAAGGGTCATAAATCGAAGATAAGGAAGTGCGCGCTCCTTAACTACATTTACTACGATAAACCTCGTTTTGAATGAGTCATGCATAGGGGAGGGGGTTGGAAAGAGAGTAAAGGGAACTAGGAGCACCCTTTTTCAGAACCCTGCCGACAAACCCCCGCTCGCCACAACACATCCCCTAAAACCTACACGCATCAGATCACCTCCATTGAAACCCAACCAACCTCCACATAAAAAAACACGGGGAGAACCGACCCACGCCCTCGTCGAAAAAAAAATTAGATGCAAAACCTTGGTTGGGAACTATTCGAGCCATCGGCAACCTTTCTCTCCCTTTCAACTCGGTCGAAATCAAACCCTTAATGCCGCTCATCCTTTAACGTCCGTGCCCCAAACCGCACCCCGGAGCGAATTCCGAGACCCCCTAAAAGGAACACCCCCGCGAGCGGCGGAAGCTTACTTGGTCTGGGTTACGAACTGTTATCTCTCAGAGGGAGTGACTTGAAGAGTAGAGGGGCGATAAAGAGGAAATGGAGGGAGATAATTGAGAGTAAGGGTTGGCGGATGATTGGGGATTACTGTCGCTGGCTTGAGGTCGGAAAGGAATTCTTTCGCGTTATTAGAGTAGAAATGCATGGTGTAGTAACGGTGACTTGAGCCGTAAAATAACGTTTGCTATTTTCATGGCGAAGCTTCCAGGGCTGGTGCGAAGAAACAGTGTTGTGTTTGTGTGATTTTGCGGAAAGAAGCAAATTAACTTTCAGACCATTGGCCTAACGATGCAACGAGTGATGACAAGATGGTGCGCTGGATATGCCACAAAGTCAAATATCAAAACTAAGAATTTCAACTAAAATATTGATCTTGAAAAATTCTTGAAAGTATTTAATTCTCAATTATCACATGTATTGAAATTTACACTACGCAATAACGCATTTAATGAACTGTAAAATTATCAATTCGAGTCATAATTTATGTCAAAATTGGATAGTGAAGAATATATCTATAATATGTATATTGCAGTGAAGACCTTCAAAGGTAGTATCTCTAAAGACAAATGGTCGTTTATTGTCATGATGGCAATAACAGCAAGTGATTCAGGAGAAAATAACTAATTAAAAGATCGTTATCATCATCAGCCATTTTCAATCCGATATTGGATCCGGTAGGCCTCCCCAAGAGTTTTCCAGTTCTATCTATTTTAAGGCTATCATTGCCATGTTACCCCTAAGTACTTGATGTTGGCGCTGTTCCATCTGTCTTTTGGTCCTCTTCTTGTCCTTATCACATCTCTTAGGGTTCAGTTGAGAACTACTGACGTCCAACGAGTGTCGTTTCTTCTTTTCACGTGGCCTTTCCACATCCATTCAGCGATCTTACCGTACCTAGGGTTTATCAATTAAAATACATGCAGATATATTTCCGTAAATTCATTACTACTCCATTTTAACTCCCCTTGCGGTTAAATTACTCAGCGGGATAAAAATACTGCTTCTCGTAACGAAATCGCCAAGATATCTTTTCAATACGTAGTTTCTCTATGGATTTACGAAGGGAATCGAACTTTCTTATCGTGAACTATACAGCCATAAATTTCCCAATATCTTTCCGAATAGGTTTCGACGCAGAGATAAGTACGCAAATGATGGATTCATTTTAACATCATAAATTGAGGATAAATATTTTTGATATTTCTTCGAAAGACCTACGCAACCAAGAAACGTGTTCGACACTACCAGCAGAGATTCCGTTTCCTCCAAACTTTCTCCGAATATTGCTCTCATAAGACGTGATATTCGCATCACTTCGCTTAATTTTTCGGCGAGGCAACTCGAAGGAATTCGGCGAACGTCGGTGGAATAGTGCTTTTGTAAGGTGCACAATGCTTCCTGATACTCACGATCTTTTGCCCTCGATCCTCATTCTCGTGCTTCCGTCGATGAAATTTAACGCCTGCAGGCAATTTTCCTTTGCTTTTGTTTGTTCTACTCTCGAGCCGATGCTGCGAAATAATCGCGCACTCATTTCATGCTGCCTCTCTCGTCAGATGTGTTTCTTTGAGGTCGTTTGTAGGAATTTCACAGGAGCCCATTCCTCATATACGCATCATACCTAATATATTTCTTCATAATCAGATGAGGAGTCTGCGGTTATTGTTTCCGTAAACCTCTCACTTTCTGCCATGCATTCATCTAATATCATTTACTTGGATTTCAATAAGGAATCCGTGGTTAACGCATGGCTCACGTAAGTTTAGGTGGAGAGTTATAAAGTTTACGAATTGGATACAGTACCTTCAAATCGAATGCAGCGATACTTCAGCGATAATTANTTAATAGATAAACATAGACATCACTTGTTAATTATTGCAAAGAATTCATTTCAGAAAAATCAAGTATTTGAGAAAAGAAAAGTAGATATTAACTTAAAAGTAACATATTCGTTAGTTACGTGTATATTAACATTGTAAATTATAAACAATGTCCTTAAAATTGCTAGCTATTACTTATCCACGTAAAATTTAATTTATTGATATAATACAGGCCGCCGGAGTCCATTGCCTACGTTTCCCACACCTTCGGTCTGAACTGTACACATCGAAACTTTGTTTGTGCATTTGCATAGCAACGTAAGCTATGTACGAGTATACCTATAGTTACGAACATCCGAGTTGGATGCGCTCTTGCAGCTAAGTTCTCCGTCACCTTGGAAACAATAATAACGGAGAATACGGAATTAGTCAAGCCCAAAATGAATAGTTCGTGCACTAATACAGGAATTTTAGTCGGAAGTCGTGAATTGGAGTAATTAGAGACCGAATGAATGGATTTCAGTGAGTTAAACGAAAGAGGAAGAAAGAAGGCGCGCATTTATACAGTTGAGATGATTAGAGGGAAAGAACGAGAGAAAACATCAATAAGGTACGACCAGAATGTATAAAAAGGATGAATTTGGATGAAAAGGATATCCGAAAAAGAACGGTGGAAGCGTTCCGAAATTGGACAAAAACGGATCCAAATGGGAAAGGGAGGATGGGCTGGGGGGATGCGGTATAAAAGTGGCAATTGGAGAGGGTAACCCCTTTCCTTCCAGCCTCATTTCCACCCACGCGGCTATTAATATCCCGCCCCATCCCGCTCGTACACGTGACCCGGTGGTCAGGACGCTCTGAAAGATCGTGGGAGCGAGGTCGTGACAGCTAAGACATCCATTGTCTCCGAACAACTAAGGAGCTTTGCCGCGGATTCCGTCCGGAGAGGGGGAAAGAATGGAAGAAATGAGCACGGATGGCTGAATTCATTTGTTTCATTGTAATTTTTTCCTTTTAATTCCGCGGGGCCTCTTGGACCGCTTCCCACATGCACTCCTCTTTTTCCAAGACTAATGCGCTTCTGGGGAGAAAACAATTACCCGATTTGATGAACGACGCGCCGCTTTGAAGCTAATGCCGTGAGACTAATTCGGTTGTAGTTGTTTCGGGGTTTTGCGGGAGGGAGAACGATGTTAGCGTCTATTTTTCGGGAATTAAATAGGGCCATAAATTCGCGAGTTTGAGAAAAAAGCGGGATGTAACAAAAGCAGACGCTCCGAGAGGCGAGTGGCTGTGGTTTCATTATATCGCCAGCGCCGTTGCTTTAGAAGAATTGCGATATTAACGATGAGTGGAAGATTTTCGTGATGCGAAGAGGGGGAGATGAAGGATGGGAGCGGTTGAATTGCACGCGATTTTAAGGTTCGCTCTCCCCTTCGCGGAAACAAAGATCCCGGGAAATGTTCATATCCTGAATGCTCCACTATCAAAAGTATGCTTGCATGTGCGAGTTGCCAGTTGAATTACAAAACAGCAACGTTGATTTCCGTTGAACTTGCGATCTCGATACTAATGCCGGGGCTAATCCGAACAGCGTTGTTTCCTTCGCGGAAGTTGCGGCGCCTGTTTTTCCACTTGAATTCCGCATCGAACTCTACGATTTACGAGTTTGTTGTCACCTAAAGCAACCGATTTCGCTCGAACTTGGTGTGCTTAGTCTTTGACACCTACCGTTCTTCGATGGTGACTCAGTTACGCGACCCGATAACAACCGATCTAAAATCTAAAGCAAATTATAGAGAATGTATTAGGCGCGGCTCATTTGATATATGGGCATTGAGAAATAAATAAAATAAATAAATTTTATTCCAGTTATAATCCTCGGTCTACATGAGCGTATTTCTAAATAACGTAACTCCACAAAACTCATCATTAATGAAGAATTATAATGACATACGTATTTCGTCTATTAATGCTATGTTATCGCTTCTGACACATTTAAATATCATTTACATACATAATTAAAGCAGAATAAGCCAAAGATATATCTCAATGAACAACTGCCTTTTGTTCTCACTTCTTCGCTGAACTTAAGGTCTCAAATTTTATTTAGGTATTGAAGTTCTAGCTGTGAAGGTAAATACAGACCTTTCTCCTTATAATCTCAATTTTACCCGTATTTACTCTGTTTTCTTTATCGCTGCAGTCAGATAGAGAATTCACTCTACCTACATCAATGGGCTCAGAAAATGACTACCCAGGTTCCATTATTAAAGCATCATTATTAAGCATAGAAGGTCATCATGACTCCTCCTTACGCTCGGACTGAGATTAAACCATAATTTGACTCGTCTACTTTTGGTAACGAGCAAACGAATCTGAAGCTGATAACCATGATAAACCACTCATAAGCCTCTACTATGCTTCCGACGCATAGCATTTACGGTGTATCATGAAAATTAAAATTTAATGTTAGGTATCTTCATAAATTACGAATAAACTTTTTACACAGTTTGAGATTTTAAACTCATCTTAATGGAAATAGAATGATCAGCGAATGGTAGTTAAAGAGAAACTCTGCGACGAAAGAAACGGCCTACTTCTTCTACAGTTCATTCTTAATCACTACTTTCTGGATTAATGGTTATTAATGTAAATGGTCCACTTTAGATGACCCAGTAATAACAACGTAATTTCTGTGCTTGCTCCGTCCATTAACGTTAAGTATGGACACCGGGATGCTCTGGTTCCATCAGAATAAACAGCGCGCATTACAGCCGAAAATATTCCAACGCTGATCGTAAAATTAAAAATGAATATTACCTGGGAAAACGTGTCTTTTTTTCCCGATTCCATTTTAGATTAATTCCGCGATAGTTAATGAGATGATAATGTAATCTTAATACCAGAATAATAATTTTACTTTTCTTAAGTTTGGATCAGTGTGTCTCTCATACGTTGCTGACAAATAATCCATTAGAGCTGAACGAAACAGGAGAAAAGCTGCCAAATTGATTTTTCTTCAAAGAACGTGCTAATTTCTTTTGATTTCATAGAGGATTTTATCATGGTATCCAGCATAACTGAATTAAATTAAGTAGCTAAGATTTCCATAACTTCTTTTTCGAAAAGATGAGGTAATTGGTTCAATATTACATTAAATTAAGCTTTATCCTTTTAATGATATGGAAAAGCTGAGATAGTGAAAGTAGAATCATTCACAATATGGTTGTATTGAAAAATCTCAATTTATTCAATGAAGTCGTTTCTATGGGCATTCATACAAATTATTCAATAATATTCTAATGATTTAATATATTGATTCCATTAAGTATAAGTAAGCATTACATTGAGCTGAGCGATAAAAATCAAGCTTACTCTACTATTTTAAATCTGGTTCCACATTAACATCCTAATTCTCTGCATTATCAATCCCTCTATCTACTCTTATATTATATGAGACCTTCACTTAATCAGGGATTAAATATTGGCAGTCCAAAATTTCTTCGAAGATATTGTTAAACCGATTATGAATAACAGCTAATGCATGACTACATTAAGTATCAAAATTGGAAATCTCTTTATTTGTAGAAAACGTTTCCACCTAAAAGGCTCTCAAATGTCATAAAACTTCGCCCACGTTTTTCGAGCAATAATCTCTTTCTTTTCGCGCTTTATGAAGTTATAATCCCACGAATTTCCATTTTTATTGCAGCGGAGTCATACGGACGAACTTATTTAAATAAACAAGTAACTCTGAAAAAAATATGAATGAAGAAATAAGCTGTCGCGAGGGAGGAAATTTACGGAACATTTCTGCTTCGCATTCGAGACAGTTTTATGTTAAATAAGAGATGAAAATTATAATGGTCCCGCATGCCGGCTAATAAGATGCAAACGGTAACCCCATCCACAGCGAAAAAACCGCAAGAGTCAATCTCAGCGCGGGCAAACATAGGATCCGGAAAGTGGAGGGTAATTTAAGAAGAGAGCCCAAATAAAAAAATCATCCCCTCCCCTCCATTTCTGAATAAACACGCACCCACGCTAACGGCAGGCGCTTTAATATATGTACGAGGCGGAGTAGCGACGAAGGAGAGGGTAAAGAAGACTCATTTCTCTTCCCTTTCCCTATTTATCTCTCTCTAACATTTTTCCACTCTCCGCCCTACGTAGCTGTGAGCCTACTGTTGTATTCTCCCTTTCGATCCTGTTTTTCTCTCCTTTGCGCTTTCTTTTTCACCAACCCCGTGCCTTTCTCACTATCCCTCTATTACATCATTCATCTAACATCTTTCCCACTTCTGTGCAGTTGGGTAAGTGATAATTGTTGCATTTGCGGAGACAGTTTAGATCCACGGCGCATGCGTATATCGCGTTTTGGATGTTCGCGGAGACACGGAAAATCACACTGCGCATGCGCATCAGTTCGGAACTGATTCTGAACCGCCTCCGCGAATATACCTTACAGTTCCATAATTGGAACAATCTACATTCATTTTACTATTTATGGTCGTTAGCACGTTGTCATCAATTTTAATTTTCACTTTTACAACCTTACAGCCACTGAATCGCCGAATTCGTATCCAACTTCACTTTAACTCCTCATCTTTTAAATGTAACCACAAGTACATGCTCATTTCGTTCTTAACGGTATTCCATAAAATTAGAATAATTATATAAGGAAGAGAGTGATAGGTAACTTTACATGATAAGGCGTGAGCTTATGCATATTCCCATGGAGAAAGGATCTTCCTATTTCCGGGAAACTGCTCTAGTCTCATCCCCACAAAATCTCCCAAACGTAAAGACTGATTACTCAGGCAGGATAGCAAAAAACGCTAGAGCAGGTACCTCAAAAATGGAAGAACCGGGTTCGAGTCCTGTCGTACTCTTTACAAGTCCGTTTCTCCTTTATTGTAACTATATAAATATAGTAGGTATATACGGTATATTTAAAAGTTCATCTATTAAAATTTCACCTTAAATGAAACAAAAAAGGAAGAAAAAGACAATGCTTGAACATCCTCTCAACCTGAAACGCACAAAAGACTAAAATGTATACATAATATAGTCACGAAATGTTGAAAACATTTTACTTCCACAGAACACATATGCAGCGGAAAGTAAAAGTAGATCTGATATGGTTGTGCAATTCATCAACAATTCTTGACACTAAATCATGTCACGTGGCATGAGAATTAAATTTAAGAGAAGCATATATAGAAAATATTTGTCTTTTTTATGCCGAGATAAACAAGTTGCATTAATTTCTCCCCTGTAAAAGCTAACTGTGGGAAAGGTGAAAGAAAACTGAGGTCATGCAGGGAAGCATAAGATAACCCAAGAGAAAAATGGAATCCGAAGAGCTAATTCATCTAATCACAGAGGTCCCTAAGTCAGTCGCGTTCTCAGCACCTTTAGCACCTCAGGGTCTATGATGACGTGCAGCCATCGCCGCGGGATTTTACTTCGTTTTACAGGTAATGTGAACAAGGAAATGAAAACAATGTGATAACGTCGGTCGTTTGCTATCACCGAAAGACAAATTACACGCTTTCATTTTACTTCAATGTTTCCATGCAACCATTAGAGCTTATTGAGTTCAAAATGCGGACCATTTTCAATAAAAATTTACTTAAAAATTTATAGGGAAGAATTCTTATATCCGAGATTTATTATAGAATTATTTTCGTTAATTTCATTTTTTTCTTGCTTTTCCCTCACAAGTTTTCTTTCTTTCTTTCTTTTCTCTCTTCCACCTCAGCTGCCTACCCAACCCTGTCTTCCGCGTTATCTCATGCTCGATTAATGATTCTCAGCTATTCAGCCTCGCGGGTTATCTCTGACGTGACCGATGAATAAGGAAAATGGGGATGGAGCAAAGAGTTGGAAATGGATACAAAGGAGAGGTAAGTAAGGTAGAAATGTTTTCCTTGGCTATTCCTAATAATGATTATATCTAAGCTAATCACTCACTAACAATCTGGAATCCAATATACTTAGTAGATGGTAATTTGACCATGAGCAGTGAGGCTATTGCAGCAATGTTGAAGTCTTGGTGTTAATTGGCTCTGACAATTTAGTTTTAATTTTTAGAATAAATAGCGATTTGAAAATGATGGTACCAAAGATATTCTATTCGTCTATAAACAACGTAAGATATTTCAGTAATATACAATTTGTTCCTAAATCACTTAGCTAAGAACGTGCTCAGTTGAAATACGAACTTTTCCAGATTGAGTTTTGAACTTCAAAAGGGAATAGAAGAAGCTTCAAGAGGGAATAAATGCACAAAATACGCTTTCAAGGAGTTGAATATTAGAGCACCACGGTTAACAAAAAGTAGTTTACAGTATGGCATCTTATCATGTTGTCACTTTGCTTTCGCCCATTTCACACCGTAGTTGCCAATTTAGCGAGTTTCCCGCTAAATCTAGGGATATTTTCCCTTTTTAGCGACCTATTTTCTATTTAAGCGACGAATCTAATTCTATGGAGCAATTTCATTAAAAAATATTAACCCTCTTCATCCTACTCTCACCATAACATCTTTGACTTATTNCTACTCTCACCATAACATTTTTGACTTATTTACAATTAAAATAACTCTTTCAGTTGATAAAAAAACAAATCCTAAAAAATAAATGTGTTTTGGGTAATTTCTGAACCGATGCTCCATTTATGGAAGCGAATTCCATGTATTCTACTTATAGCTATTTTAAGTAATATTTTTCTGAGTTTGGTGCCTATAAGCTACTTTTTAAGATACACCTAGCAACATTTTTAAAAGTAAATTGGCATCTATGCGTGACACTTTGCGTATAATTGTGACAATCTTAGGGAAAATGAAGTGAGAGTAACGGAAGCGATAAATGTATTAAAGTATTATTCACATGAATATGATTAAAGAAGAAGCTACTGAGAGCAAGAAATATGTATATAAACTAAAAGTGCTTATACGATATTTAATATATAGGAGGATCAAGAAAAATTGAGGCTCCGAAGAGAAAGAAGAGAGAACGAAATAATTTTGCGTAGAAATGGAAGAGGAAAATTAAATAGGCACATCTTATAGGAAGTATAAAGACTTATTTTCTTTGAGAGAGAGGATTGAACGCAGAAATCGATTCGCTAGAGCAAAATGTGAAAGCAATTTCCGATCACCTCATCGCAGACACACACTGGTTTTGATTATGTGGTCCAATACTAAAATAACCCCCCTCCTTTTGCTTTGCCTATACACATTTATTTTCCGAGTATATCTCATCTGGATTTTATTTTTTAAATTAAAACCTTATATTGAGAACAAACATCGACCGACTCGGAAAGAACGACTGAGAGTTATACTGAGAAGGAGAATCCATTCGTGGAGAAATGCTCCAATACAATGTATGGATTTTATTACATTTATACAATCATTGCCGATGATGAAATATTCCAATGAGATCAATATGGTTATGGTTTTGCGTTAGTTTTCAAAATGCATGGTTAAATAATTCAGTAAACCGAGCCTATCTATTCTACCAGCCATGGCCTACCAGGCCTGATATTTGCAAAAAAATAGTATACATGGTAAAAATCGGTAAATTAGTAAATGTACTTCCTTTTCAACATTTTTGTAAGCCTAAAAATTATCGGCTGGGAAATGACTGATAGAACTAAAAAGATTATTGACTTCCTAGTACCTTCTCACGATACACATATATGAAGACAATCTTTAAATAAACCATGGATATTGGACTGGTGTTCCGCGAGAAATCACGAAAATTTTTGTAAGCCTCGTAGGCCTTATCGAACCAAGTTAAAAAATTAACGAAACTTAGTGGGATGTGTGTAAGATTGTGCTATCCTGAGTTATTTCCGCATTAAATATTTAGTTTATATGCTATTGACAACCGCCTTAACGACGAAACAAGCTAGGCCTTAACGTAGGTTGAGATCAACAAAATTTAGTAACTTGCGAAGTGTTCCTTCAGGGAATGAGTTCGGGAGACGCTGTTTTAGGGTTTCGTTTGAAAGAATAATTCCCCTGTTAGCATGACAAATACGGATAATAACGGGCACATTCCTAGCCAAGCCAAAGGAAGCGAAACGCATTAGACAAAAAAGTAAAAATATGCCGCTAAGACGGCTCGGGAAGCGGTTCAGTGCGCAAGAACGTAGAAAAAAGCCAGAAAAAGGAGGAGATAAATCGCACCGCGAAAGAAATCGGATGCAAAGGGCCCGAAATAAAGAGACGGAACGAACGAAACAAACACAGCGGTGAAGAGAGGAAAGAGTAGAGAGAAAAGAGCGAAAAAAAACGGGAATCGCCTGGAATCACTTATTCCGTTCCCTAGAATCGTTCCATTTTTTATAGCTTTCCTTCCCTGCGATCTCGGCCCCTTCCATCAATTTGCAACTGTCTCCATCTCTCCGCTCATCCTCCCCCAATCCAAATCTCATCCCCCCGAAAATCTCCTGCCAGCACTCGTCCCCCCGCACCGCAATTTCCTCCCACTCACACCACCTCCCCTTTTGACCCCCTCCTATGCCCCCGTCCTAATCGCCACATCTATCATCCCTCACCATCATCCCCCCGTCCTCTAAAAAGCCATTCCCTTCTGAAAACACCCCCACAGTGGGGATTTCATGGCTCAGTCACTCTCCGGGCCATGCACCAACGTCTTCGGGGTCCCCCGAGCGACACCCCCTTCTCTTTTGCTCCCACGATCTTCCCATCATCCTATTCTCCGCTCGTTTTCCCACCCCCTCTCCCCCGTAGTGCACTCTCCATGATACGGTTTTCCCGAACATGGGACGATAACGGTTCTGTCCCCCGTACGTAGAAGGGGGGTTCGCGGGAGTGGAATTAGGAGCCCCGCGGAGAAAATTGCGGACTGCGGCGCTGCGTTCGTTTCCGGGTCTTGATTTCCTTAACTACGATCAGATACAGGATGCGTCTGGTTGCAAGGTGAAAGACACCCAACGAACATGTGTCCTAAGCAGAGACATACGATACATAGAATAGGGCCACGGACGCCGGTGTTGTGTGCATTTTTTCGACATTTTCTTTCATCTTACATTGCTCCAGTAAATAGCTTTAATAGTTCTAAATAAATATCTATTAATTTTGGCAATAATCCAATTTTAATGAGAGATTTTTTTGTGATCCGTGCCATAATTTGTAGGCTAAACCTCCGGAATGTAATTTTTTCTCAGCAATAAGTTCAGCGATTCGTCATAGATTCATGACATGAATAAAACTATGCACTCATACATAACGTACTTCACAGTAAACCCTAAGCTAAGTACTTTCTGCTCTCCTAATACTGCCTACAAGGTCTATAAGGTCATTATTAAGGCAAGATGGATACTAAAATGTCTCTTCTTCCATCTAACCTGTCGTCGGAGATATTAATGAATGCTTAAATTAATTTGTAAATAGAAATTGAAAAGAAAACTTAAGAAGTTGTGGATGTTGAAAACCTATGAGTTTTTCTCAAAAATGTTTGAGTATTACTCAATGAATGAAATTTTAGCCTTATTTTAGAAAACCATATTTACCATTTGGTAGAAAAGCTCAAAATTGATGATCATTTTAAAATAAAAAGAACAGTAAAACTGATATTTTAGTTTAAACAATACCATACAATAGTAGAAACCACAATCAACTATCAACGAAACTTAAAATAACATACAAAAAACTTATTAATTTAATATCTATGCATGTGTAAATTATCTCATTGAGTTGTTTAATTCAACGTTCATCTTTTTACATTATTGATGAAGTTAAGCCGTTAAGCTGAATCAAAATAAAAAAGTTCCAAGGAAATTTACACAACCAACGTATGCCATTCTTAAATGTTTTCTTTAAAATTCTAGCTTCGATGCTAAGGAAACTTTCATTTTTCTAATATGGAATTGAAACATAGAATTCAATTAGGGGCTTGCTTTACTCGCTTTCTTACCAGAGAAGTTTTAAATGGTCTCAGCTTTCAGAGGGATGATCTAGAGGTATTATAAAACATCTCCAACTCATAATAGAGATATTCGGATTAAAATTTCATATAAATATATGTTCATTGCAAGGAAGATATCTTCTTTACGTAAAATTAACACGACCGAGGGCGAAAGAGAATGAATGACGAATGATGAATCGATGTTTAGGGATGGGTAAAAGGATTGGAATCTTCCGAAAGCGATGACTCACACGGAAAAGAGCCTTTCATCTGGATGCTGGACCCACATGATCCTGAGGCTCAGCTACTTGGATCGATCAGTCCCACTACAGCCTTTTCTCAGATGTCCTAATCCTAGGTGCCAACCTGCCACCCACAGATCTCAGACGGCCCAATAAGCTCTTTTATGAGGCTTCTTCCGAGTGTAATCTGATCAAATCTTCTGAAAATCGAGCTCCTGGAGGAACTAAACCTTCGTCTGATCTAAAAATGGACTACAACTGATTTATAGAATTTTCCTATGTCTGTTTTACTTAACATTTGTGAGTTAATTTTTCCCTATCTACTACTTAAAATTAGCATGTAGCAATTAGCATTAAGCATATAGCAATTACCATGTTTCGCAATCATAATGAGAATTCCGCGAATCATCTTAAACATGGTAGTTCAGTGATTAGAATACCTGCCTGGAAAGTGGAAGGCTTGGGTTCGAGTCCCAGTCATGTCGCTATTTTTCACGTGTTTATCCTTGGGTTTTAAGGCGCACACAACAATGTGCAAATTCCTTATCCCTTCCCTTATTGACTCGTCGAAATTAAAACTGTTTTGGTT
>KZ308733.1:379906-436401 GCA_000376725.2 Ladona fulva
ATCAACATCCTAATAAGATCCTACCACTATCCTAATAATCTACCTAACATCTTATCCTAATCATTTTTAATTTAATTTAATAATATTTACCCTATTTACTCTGGAAACCTTCCTGAATAAGCATAATCAGTAAATTACAGGACAGAATACTTAAGTTTAGATTGCAATTTCCAAGCTTGGTATTTAATATTTTGGTCCTACCTATAAATGAATCTTCGTAGAATTGATAACACGAGATAATAAAGGTTTCAGTATCACGTAATAAATTAATTTTCATATGAATTTTTTATATGAAAATGCTCCGAAAAATAACATCTATTTATTTGCTTATTTAAAAATGATTAAAATGAAAGCTTATGGTCAATCTAGCATCGCACCAGATCATCTGCTACGCTGTTTTCTAATTTTTCCGGAGATCGAAAGATTTCGATTTTACAAGCGTGCGAACCTGCTATCTAGAACTAGGAATGTTGACATTTCCATACCTAAAAAGTCAAGCCTTCCATCGCACATAATGCACGCCGTGAACCAGGGATATTCTCGGCGCTGTAACATTACCCATTGCCGCCCTCAAACCCATCCAAAACAGCCCAGTAGCTGATTCTCTACTGACATTTCTTAAGTTCGTTACTATTACCAAGTAAGGCAACTAAGGTGGAATAGAGTATGCAAGTATTTTGATCGGAGTCTATATTAAACAGAAAAGCATTGTTCTCTATTGAAACATTTTTATAATGAAAACTCAATGGAGCGTTTTTCGTTCGCGTGCTAATATTTTGATTGTAAGCACAATGAAGCACACTTATACCACACTTTTTAGAAGCCCATCCTCAAGATACAGAGGTCAGGACAACCAGCAACTGGGGCTACCGGATGGCCAAGAGGGTTGAGCGTTCACCTTGGTAGAAGCGGTCCCGGGTTCGATTTCCGATGGGGACCCATGTGCGGGATTACCAAAGTAGTTGAAGCGTTTTTACAACAGGAACAAACAATAATAATAAGTATAACAATAATAATGATAATAACAATAATAAGAACAACAGCAGTAATTAATATTATTATAACCGGCTATTAAAGAAAACATTAGAACTACTCTCGATAGTTACCCAGACTCATGTTTGATCGATATTTTATGAAGTGGTGCTCAACCATTCGATAATAAGCATCAACCCCTCATAAAATATATTACACACTCTTACATATTGCATCCGTAATAGTTCTTCGTTTTAGTATTCAGAGCCTTTAACCTCCTAAACAAGGAATCCTCCTACCTTCCTCGAGAAATCTTACAACGCTGTCAAAGGTATGGCGGCATTTGGAGACTAATGCTTTAACCAACACCATCTCCTCCTTTCATCTCAACACCTCCCCATTTTCCCGTCATATTTTCACATCGTCCCCTTGATACTTCCCCGTCGAAACACTGGCCGATAACGCTGCCCCTTGTATACCAAGAGCCCAGCTCCCCTCAACGCTCTCTCTCTCTCTCACCTTCATATAATCTCCTTTGCCACTCGATTTATCCCCCCTTATCTCCATCCCTTCTTCTCCGTTACTCTCTTCGCTTAGCCTCTCCTTTATTTTTCTCCCTCCTTACGAGATGATGGCCGCTCGTAAAAGCCTTACGTGTGTTTTCAGGGGGCGATGATCGCATGTGTGCCGACTTCTCCGTTCTTCCCCTTCGCGACTTCCCATATCCTCTACGCTCTAATAGTCAGAGAGTCAACACGCAATATAAACATACACCCATTATATATGTATCGCATTAAATACACACCACCAGCACTACCCTTTGTTTTTTTCATTCCCCTTGTCTCGGTAATGTTTCGGATAAAGTAGAAGTAGCCTTATTCAGATTTGTTATAAGAAAGTTCGCAATTCTTACAGCAGATATTTGATTAGATGTCCGTCAACTAGCGGACATCTTTCAGTAATGTCCTGGAGATTTTAAAGAAATTTGTCAAAAATTTACCGTGGAAATTACGAAGTAGTCTTTCTTTCAAGAAGTGTATTAAGTTCCACGGAGTCACGCTTGGACGTATAAATTTCATTCAGATTTCTTGACTAGGATGGAATAACAAGTTGAAATTTCAGTATTCGTGATTAACATAATGTCTTTTTAAGGGTACCAAATCTGGGAGAGTGTTAAATTGGTTTATTTGTTTAAGAATTCACCTCACTTTCCTTATTCACAACATTACGATGATACCGATGTTGAACACAGTTTTAATTCGAACTATCAAAACGTCCATTTTACATTCCACTTAATGATGGACCGGAGACAAACGTGATTTGGCGCAATTACGGAAGTTAAGTTATTAAAAATATTATTTGTCAACGCCCTATTTACAATTAGCAAGTAAAAGAAGGAAAACAACAACGAACGATCAAAAACAACCATGCACGAACCGGGGAACGAACCCGAGACCTTAGTGTTGATAGGTAAACTTACTTAGAGAAAGTATATTTGCGGAAGACGTAATTGGTATTATACGACCCTCGTGCTACTTTGACCGATCCGTCAATGAGCGTAAATAAGAGAAATATATGCAAGGGCAAGTCGTTTTAGGAACTCGTTCCTTCCGCGAACGATACGCAACAACAATAAACTAAAGAGGTAACTCGAACGCTTGGCGTTTACACCTGACACGCCGACAGGCGAGTCATAGGGTATTTTTTGAATGTAGATGTAGGCTAGTGCAACCACCCTTATGTTACCAAGTCCGGCTTTGATTTAGGAAAGGATGACATGATAAAAGGTTTAATATGCTTGGGTGACATTTGATCGAATGGAAATGTGTAACAATTACAAATTATATTTATTTTTATATTTTATATATGTGTATTTGAAATTCGTATGTAAATGACCACTGCTTACAGTGGAGACGAAAAAGTATTGTGACTAATCCAGCGGGCCAAAATGAGATCCAATTGAAAGTGCGAAGAACATCTCAAAAGAGACATCGAGAAATCATTCACTTAAAGGTAGGCAAGTTGATTTACCTGAAATAACTTAAGACGGCTCACTTTCCAAACGAATTACTTATATGTCTTTCTTTCATAAAAATGTACTAACTCGAAAAACTCTTGTTGACTTTAAGAAAGCGTACTTTTAGGAAGAAACTATACGAGAAAAGAAATCACGAGACGATGTCTGACAAAACGACGACACAAAAAGTCTGAGTTTCCTCCGCTTGAAATCCCTTTAAGCCGAGGCCAAAGAGTGGACGAATCTTCCGTCATATCTTGAAATACGGCAATAAAATCCTTCGTTTTTACTGCGGAAAGGAAAACAAATTCGAAATAAATGGGCGCGGGCGCAATTCTATCGTAGCAATATAACCGCATTGGAGCTAAATCTTTTGTTTCCCCTGTGCGACACATTTCAAGGACAAAGGCCTACAAAATTACCTTTGAGGAAATAGAACCCAGATAAAGAACTACGGGCCGTGAGAAAGGCGCAAGAACTCCTCCAAGTATTTATAGTAAGAACTGAAGCAAAAAATAGCCACCCGCACATGCAGGCGGCGCTAGCAGCGGCAGAAGAAAAACCTAAATCGCTTACTCCAACGCCGTGTCTTTCTTATAAACGCCACGTCTTAATACGGAAAAAATTACTCTTCTCCCATACTTAGAGAACCTTAGGAGCTTAAGGTGCATAACGATGTCCTTATCTCAGGTCGTTATCACTGACAAATGCTACTCGCTGGTCGCACTCTTTTTTTTTATTCTTCGCCGAGCGCAATTTCCTCCCGACATTAAAACGTGCTTATGCAAAACTCCCCGTTTAGCACGGCCATATCCCCGAGCGGCGCTCATCCCGCTCTTATAAAAAAGACACTCCCCCTCTTTCTTTCGCCAGCCTCACAGTTCTCCCATATCTTCCCGCTTCCCGCACATTTCCTCACCGAAAAACCATTCCGTGCCCAACTTTTAAATTCACTTCCACGGGATTCATAACTCTCGAAATTCATTTCTTTTCTCCTCCGTCTCTTTCCCCGCTGAGGACCTATTCTTCCCTCCTTACCCGCTTACGCCTCAGCCCCCTGAAGCCGCCACTCCCCCCGTCCAATTCCCCTTTCCCGGCTAACAAAAATCCCGCCACCCTCGCTCGACTTTTATCTCCCGGACGCATTTCCATTACTTTGACACCTCACCCACTCATATCCAGGATATCTCAACTCCTCACCCTACCTTATATTCCTCTTCCATGCACCCATCTCACTCTTAAGACGTTGCCGAACCATTACCAGCAAGGATGCTCCCTCTCTCCCATCAAAATCCTTACTCTTTCTCCCTCACCAGCGTACCACTTCCTCCCCCTTGGTCTTACGACGACTTCTGAATCCCTTCCTCCTTGCTTTCCCCCGATTCCTAACATTTAGAGGCCCCACGTCGCTTTGCGCGGGGTCTCCCCCAAACTTTATGACTCTCCTTGTCACAACCAGGGATTGTGAGTTATGTACGCAATACTGCTGATGTATCCAGCGAGTACCACTTGACGTCTACGCCACCAGAGATTTAAACGAGCGAGGCCCTCGCACAAGAATTCCTTCGCCCCAGATGCTTTATTAGTCGGGTCGTACCGCAAGTTGGAACGTAGGATTCCCTCTTAGAGTTGCATCCAAGGGTTTTCGCACTGTCTGAATCGTCCGCGTTGTTGAGGCCGTTGTGTCCGTTGGGGAGCAAAATAATGCCTCCGATAACGAGTGATGACCTATGGAAGATTTATTCGAACTCAGAAAATACTGTAAGACACCCCCGCACATACGCGCTCACAAAAAAATCAGAAACAAATGTTTTATACCCATTCTAGCAAACTAAAGAAACACTTTGGTAGTTTTCTTCACAATGTTCACTCATCATTGTAGCGTTAGTAAATTTATTGGAAATAGCACTCTGTAGGAGGAAAGAATTGTCTTCGATAGGCTTTCTACTACTCTATATTGGGACTGAATTAAGATAAAAATGTTAATATATGCTATTATTATTACCATACTTACGGCCATAAAGACCAATTACTCTCAGAGAAAATTACTTCAACTAACAAAACGGTTATTTACATCCCAAAATTTTAAAACTTTCTGACAGTACGGCAAGTTGAAATGATAACTGCCTTTTGAATTATAATTTATATGTTCGGGTTGAAGACCTTAACGGAAACAAAAGGCCCCAATTATGTCCGTTTAAATAATTTGGACGATCACAGACAAAAACGACAAGCGATAACATCTATGCTCAAGCACGGAAAAACAAGGTTCGATGGGACTCGAACCTGGGGACTCAATGTTAGCAAGCTAGCCCGCAATCCATTCCGCAACCGAGGTCGGCAATTTGTCACTCTTATTACCCTGTAAAACTGTTAATATGCTTGTGCAAATGCAATCGATGTATAGAGAAGTCTCAGAGAAACGTATGTCTCCGAAACTCAAGAGATTTAGTTGAAGCGAGTGAAAACCTGCCAAGTAGAAACGGATGTATGGAACGTTGAATATTTAAAAACTCCTTATAAGACCTTCCATATAAGATACAATAAAATATACAAGGAAATTTTTGAGAAACCTTGCTGAGTGTCACTATATAAAAATGATATTTTACGATTATCTTACTAAAACACTGCACATAAATGTACTTTTTTAAATGGAATAATGGAGGTTTCTGCTAGGCGAAACTTGATCAATAATATCCCAAGGAAGAATGGACTTGAAAAAAGTCTGACGGGACCGGGAATTGTAGAAATGTTCTGCCGGGATAGCTCAACGGAGAGAGCACCCGACCGGTAATTGGGAGACCCGGGTTCGATTCCCGGTCCCTTCAGAATTGGGAATTTTCCTGGGTGCGCACCATTTTGCGCAAAATCACACTTCCCCGTTTTCCTGTGTTGATCAATAATACATTACGGATTACTAACTACTTATTTAGAGGACAGAAAATGATTGTTTCATTGTAGTCAAACAATTGACAAGATGGAGAAAATCATCTCGAGTTCTCAGCTGGTTAAGCTCACGGAATACCGACGTTTCGGCCGCCGACTCGACGGTCATCTTTAGGGTTTGGTGACTTTAATTTTAAGGATAGCAGCATAAGGTTGCGCATAAGAAACCTTAGTAGTTGCGGCTTATTTATATTGACAATAAATGTAAATCTGTTACTTATCTTCACAAATTTAACCGTGCCAAATTATTGGGAAACAGATGAAGTTGTTTATGTAACATTCAGACCATTTCTTATTCAATTTTTAAAATGTTTGACGGCGACGTTCTGATGTGAAGAATTAGAGAACGAATTGCACTATTCGATAGTTTAATTTATTTTCTGCCGTACTTTTGTTGGTGAGGGTATATTTGAATGATAGTAAGCCTACAACGGCAGCAGCTTTTCAGCTTACATTTTTTTCAGAGATGCTTCTTTTGCTGCAGAAATAAGCTTCATGGAAGACAGCAGAAATGCTTAAATCTTTACAAATTCGACGAGAAAGTGAAGTGGAGCTGCCATCATCCCTGGGTCAAGGCAACTCGGAGTCGCTTGGTAACGCGGGCTGCATCTCCCAAGGATGATACATTTCACTTGAATTCAGAACGTGAATAATTGAGGCATGGTTTGTTACGATTAAAAATACAGTTGCAAATACTGAGGAGAAATCGTCCTGTTCAGAGGGGTTTCGTATAAATTTCTACATACATCTCCCCGAGTTCTTCATAGCCTCGCAATTCCCACCTCTTTTTAAAACCCTCAGTCATTCTCTTCCTTTCTTTACCCTTCCTTCCTCTTAATGGATGGAGGATTTTCGGTTAGATTATCCCGGCTGTCAGTGCGGCTGATTTAGATGAGCCGAAAGGGAAGAGACCCAACCAAGATATTGGAAAAAAATAATTTCATGCGATAGAAACGATTAAAAAAGCTTCCCTTCCTAGTTTCATCGAAATTCTAAGGGATATTAGTTCTCTCTCCGATCGAAACGGCCCCAAGAGGAAGAGCTCCGTCAATATTCTTACGGATGGTACATTCTACATCCCTCTGTGCCTGTAAGGCTTTACTTCAGAGGATAATTTTATGTTTTATATCAACCACTGATGAAGAGACATCGCTACCTAATCTTTGAAGACGAGTAACCTACTTCCTAAGAGCAAGCTTGCGCTTTGATCGATCCTTTAATGATGGCTTCCATTAAATAGAAAAGATTTTACTATATTCTTGGGCATCCAAAGGTATGGCAAACACGAAACCAATTATGATGAATGAGTCTCATCGTTCCTGCATTCGTAATAAGTAAATAAGAGTACTAGCTGCGCTCTGGCTTTCGAGTAAATTGGCGCAGGGAATATCCTATAAAGGTCGTACCTAAGAGTGGCGATAGACCCAGAATTTTACCAAAAAGGAATCCAAAGACCAACAGGAATAATGAGCTTAATTCCAATTACCTGTACCTAAGGATATTTATCTTTGATCCTCGATTCAAGTAAGAGGATCATTGAATAGAATAAGATATGATTACCAGTCTCTAAATCCAAATCACGGTGCTTGAAAAAAGTCATCCAAATTCGAGAAATAATAATCTTTTTTACGCTCTATTCCAATTGGATTTGGAGACCGGAAATACGGCAGAAAATGATTTTATCTTTAAACACAAAGTGAGTCATTTCACTAATCATGCGAAAACTATGACGGAACAAGTATTCATTAGCCTTGCATACACCGTTTCCTCTAAGTGAGTTTTATAATAAAGGTCACTAGTAAATTTTGCGCCACTGATAGAAGAATTATCTGCTGACAATATCGTGGAACACTAGCACAGTTGAAGCTGGAATAGTGAATCCTTCTGTTAATACATATAATAGGCACAAATAATGTTTAAAACCAACAAAATCACAATTGATTAAATGGAAAATAGCTCAATCCTAGGAAGCGGGCGATTGCAACAGGTTTAGTGGAGATCATCATCGTTTATTTAGTCCCAATGGGCGTCTATGCTAAGTTACTCGGCTTGTTCACTGCTGCTATCGAACCTGATGATTTGTTTGATTGCGATAATTTCAATCGAAAACTGGATTTTGTTTGGATGTACTTTTAAATAAGTAATGATTGATTATTTAATTTTGGAATTTCGGTAACCCTCCTAAAGTCATAAAAATCGTATAAGAGAGTTGCGAAGTTGAAAATTTGTATATAGAAAGATAGTATTATTGCTACTGAGATCTCTCAGTAGCCAATGACCAATAAATATTCACCGAATTGATTGGACTTTATCGACTTTTCCACAGGCCTTTCATGACGATTTAGGGCTTACTAAGAAATACTATTTATCTTATTTGGACTCAATAAATCTAATATATATTGATAATCTCTACTGACGCTTTCCTAAGTTTTTTCTCCATAATCATGACTTAGAAAATTCGCATAAAAATAGACTTCGAGAATTTGAATAACATCCCTAACATTTTTCACTCACATACATGCGAATGATAACTGAAACAAATCCCACACTGTTGACTTCATTGGGGCGTATCTCATTCCTTGAAATATGCTCTTACAACCAATCATGTCAAGTACAAATATCCTCATTCAATCTGAGAACCAAACCAGGGAGCGTGGTTTTATCCCCTAAAAACTTTAGCAAAAGAAGGCTTTCTTGTGATTATTTAACACTTGAGTCCGAAAACCTCGAGGATAAATCCCTCCCTCTCAATCGAGCCGTGCACGCGTCTTAATCGCCAGAATCCTTTAATCCCGTAAATTGCAAGACACCCGTGCAATCCACTCATCCGTCGCGCTGAATCCGGGTAGAGGTTTAAGAAGGAAAAAAATTGGAAAATGGGCGCAAGGGGAAGGGAATGATGCTAGCCAATTTCCCGCACGAATAAAGCCCTTCTCATTTCTCCTTTTATTCATTCTCTTTTGATATCTCTCCCACTTCAATTTCCCTCCCTTTCATCTCCATCCCTCTCCGGCGTCGCTACTTCCTCCATTGGCTACCGTTGGACCGTGACAAAGGGGAGAACGGCATGGGCGAAACTCTTGCCTAAGGATCGTGGAAGTTTTGTCCCATGGTCGCGTCTTCTTCCTTCCTTCCTTCCTCACCGAAACCACCCGAGCGTGTGCGTGTAAGGGGGAGAAGTGGTGAAGGGGGGGCAACTGCCTTGATACATGCATGTGCCGCCCCCCATCTCACGCGCCATATCTCACAGTATAGAGAGAAATGCATTTTTACCTTTCAAAACAAGGGGATCGGAGTTTCGGGGGGCATTGTTTGTTTAACTAGCCGCGGGGCTAGGAATGCTTATGCCGGGTTAACGTGTGTGACGGGAGTTTATTTGGGGAGCTATATTTAATCTTCTTGACTCAATTTCGCCCCTTTCCTTGCGTTAATAATGGAGATAGTGAGCGGATGAAGGCAAGCTTGATTCCGTAGACAAGTCGACGAAAATGTTAACTCCTGGGTAAGAACAATGGGTTCGAAGAGCTCCATTGAATCGGGAGCGCCTTTTGAACGGCGTAAATGGGTAAATCCACAAACTGCACGTAACAAACACAAGAAGAGACTCCGCGAAAACAGTTGTTCGCATGGTAACTGAGAAACAAATATTTGCAGCGGTACGTAACAACTAACATCGAATGAACAAGGGGATTTGGGTTACAGAGATGTAACAACGGCTCCAAATTTCAAAACTTGGGGTCACTTTTCTTCTGCCAGGAAGGGAAGTTTGAGGAATTTGTTTTGGAATCATGCAATGTACACTATACTATCAATTCCTTCCGGCTTGACTTACAGTTTTGGACTACCAAATGTATACTTTACTTTCCTTCATGATAATTTTCTGTATTAGGAATGGTGTAACTTTTTAGAAGACAATCGAAAAGAATAAAGACTAATTCACATTTCTTTTTCTTTTTGGAGATAATATTTTTCGTGTTTACAAAACATAGTTGTAAGAAGAGACTTGTTANGCAAATATTTTTTTTGATAAAGTACTATATCCTTTATTATTATTATTATTATTATTATTATAGTTCATTTACACTCAGGGTACTCAACCTATGATACGCGAAACATTGATAGCTTTTGATGAAAGATTTGGTGATACGGTATGATTAGGTTAATGATATCCATGATAGAAAAATAATGAAAAATAACAATGAAAATACATCCGAAGAAAATTAAATTTATATTACTATAACGTAGAGAATTGTATAAAAACGTACGAATATCCTAATAAGTAATATGTGAGAGTTTATAAACGCTCTGATATAGGGTATAGAGAATTCAGTATGCCATAGAAAATGAAAAGAAAGATTTTTATTCTTCCTTTGGTAGTAATCGCATTACAGAAGGTCGATAACCACTCTAATCATTAAATAATGTTACAAAGGGTGTTATCAGAGATAAATAAAGCATAAAGTGAAATCGTTTCTAATACAATACACGGCATTAAACCCATGTTCACCAATAGTCATGAAGCTCCAATTTTGGCGTTAGAAGCGGACATATAAGTTTGCATCACAAGCGTTCCTAGAATTCAACGAATATGAAGCAGTCTTCGTGAAATAGCTATTGGAGATTTAATATAAGCAAATGGACGGGTAGCAAAAAACAGGGGCAGCTCATGAAATGATACTGTTACTGAGTACTTAAATAAAAAATAGAACACAGTAATTAACACAAAGGGGATGTAGCTCAGTGGAAGAGCGTTCGCTTTGCATGTGAAAGGTCCCGGGTTCGATCCCCGGCATCTCCAAATGCCCCTGGTCCACCGACCGAATTGTAAGGAAATATTATAAAAATTAAATAAGAACACGGAAAAAGTAGAAGTACGTTAATATTATAAATATCATGAATCCGAAGAGTTCTTGAAATCTAATAAAAGTTTTAAGACATTTATTTTACCTATGCAGTTATTATTATTGTCATTATTTTTGTTGTTGTTCTGTTGTTGTCGTTATTGCTGTCGTACTTCTGAGCGTTTCCGCAGGAACAATTTCACCTGTCCAGTATGGGATAGAGTAGGTTTTGTTTACAAGAAGAGGAAGTTCACCCTAACATGCCTAATTTTCCCGTTGAGAAACTTATGCACAATGTGACAAGTTTGCAGTAGGACTGCTTTTTGTGCAATGTTAATGATATTGATCTCCAAAACAAGTTTCTCCACATATCTTATGGTGTCGTTGGACATTAACCCTTCTGCAGAAATTACCAAAAGGATAACCCGAATAACGTCCATTAATTTCCAAACAATTTTAATATGTCATGCAAGTTCTTTGTATTTGCCCCCCTTTTCCATCTCGGACAAAGGCCCTACTATGTCGATGATTATTGCATACTTATTATTATATTATTAGATTCGCACATCCAGCCAGTATATGTTCAATGGATTTCCTAGTTTTGAGACATTTTCGGCACCTATCCTTGGCGTCCAACTTCAGGAATTATTATCATCATTACTTTTGTTATTAAACAAACTATTCAATGGATCCACTTCTACGTAATCTCAAGGCAATCGATCCGTGTTTAACATTCCCACGAACAATCACCGGATAAGAGGAAACAATCCATACATCAGTCTTCTCTTTAGAAACATCAAAGATATCGCAAAAAAACATATTCGCAGAGTCGGTCGAAATTGATACTCGCGAGAGAGAGATTATACGAGCTACATTATATATCAGAACAGAGGATAGAATTATCTTCCATCTTTGGCTTTGTATGTGGAAGATTCACCAACTCCCTCATTTTTCTCCCTCTTCCCATCATCGCCCGCGCTTCCTTTCGTTTCCGGCTCACTTGCCGCCGAAGAACGTGTTAAGGACTATAAATTCGCCACCTTTCAACTCCACTATTTTGGCCTGCAGCCGTTGGAGCAGGTCAGAGAGTGGGAGGGCTGGCGCGATAAATAACGCAGCTCGATTTTTTTCCTCCTTGCAGTTGGGGATGACGACGTCTCCCGCACTTTCTGGTCGGCTCCAGTGGCGGTTAACGGACGACTGAGTTCGCTCTCGGATGGAGGGGGAGAAACGGGGGAGATTAAAGGAAAGATGGGAAGAAAGAGGGGGAGAGGCGATGACAGAAGAGGGGTGCATAAGAGACGGAATGAGAATTACAAATAGTAGACGATAAAGACACGGAGAGACAATCATTTCGGGAATTTGTTGGAGAAACGTAAGGTTAAGTATCCATTCCCACATTGGAGCCACAACGAAGAAAACATGTGTCATTAAGGAGGCGCCCGTGGTGGGTTTTTAATTCTTTTATGGAATAATTCTGTAAAATATTCAGCCCGAAGTCCGGCTGGGACCTCATTCCCTCTGCCATCAGCTACTAAGAACTAGGAGAGGGAAATGAGGCTTACTAGTCTAGATGAGGAGTGAGGTAGTTTTCCCTTGCTTTAGAAAATATTTTTCTTATGAAATTGGTTGTAATTATTATTATTATATATTTAAAATAATTATTTTATTTCCTTAAAAAATACCCCTACTAGTAGTAGCTCTTGTATAGTGTAGAAGAATGCCTACAAAAATGCACACTTAGGTTGATTTTACAAACTTATTCTAATTGTTTCATGTCCACAAAATGTATTATGCTATTAATCAAACAGTGAAAAATTAAATACTGCACAACCTAGTAGTTTAGTATTCTTACAATGTCCATGTAAGGAGAAAATTATAGGAGTTATAGGAAGAGAGAGTAAGAAACGGAAAGCAGAAAAGCGAGACGCAAACTAATATGCAAAAGGAGACCGAACGGTAGGAGTGTAAAAAGAAGGAGCATCTAGCGGAATTCAGGATAGCTGTAAGGTTAAAGGAATCATAATTATAATTATAAAAATTCTATAATTGTTATAGGAGTTTCTAAGTCGAACGGGAAGATGGTCTTCCAAAACAAATATCACAGGCTTCATACCCATCGATTCTTTATGACTAAGGAAGTTATAATCAAAAAGGCTCTGTCATTCATGGCGACACAACCAAATACCTTTAACGATGGGAACTTGTCCCTTGAAAACATTGCATCCAAAATTAACGATAATCTATGACCCAAATTTATTCATTATTAAGTACCTAATTTCTTAAGATCACTTGTAAAAAATAGCGACTTAAACCTTACTTGACTAGTTTTTATTTTTGCTGGGCCAGATGAAGCCGAGCAAAAGATAAATATTTAATAATATTCCTTACATATAAATTGTCCGTCCATCCGTCTGTGCCCCCCCCCCCCCCTCAATTTCAGAAACTGTTTTTCTAGATATATGAGACAAATTGCATTGCGTTACTACGAGGTAGAAAGCCCCATGGCATGAGAGGTGTGGAATACAGATGCAAGGAAGAAGAGGAGGAAGTAAAAGTGAATTTAACAAGTCAGAACAGGAAGTAAGAGGAAACATGAGAGAGGAAAACGGCTGGGTAAGTAGGAAGAGGGGAAACGCTCTTAAGAATCGAGGAAAAGAAGGCGAAGATGAAAGCGGATGGAAGGGAAGAGAAAGAGACAGGTCTTCCGAGATGGGGATAATTCGCCTCTTGAATGTAAGCATAAGTTAGGTGGAGGAATGGGCGTCACTGAAGCTCATCCTCTCACCTTTACATAAATATATACGTATATCGCGGACGATCGGAAAGTCTATACGCACCCGTTCACAAACTTCAGCAATTTTCACGCTCCATTCGTTTTTCTAGACTCTTTTTTGTGACGCGGAAAATTTCAATCGCTACAAGGAGGAAAAGAAGAAACAGAAATTCCAGGAAGTTTCTCATGGAATTTGTTCCTCATACGCTGAAATAGGCGTTTCTGGAAACTTTTTTTTATCGACTATGACAAGTGAATACCGTCATACTCTTCTAAATCAGCACTTATTTAAGTCTAAATCCATTTTAGTACTTACTAAACTCGAATGAAAGAGCTGTAGTAGAATTTAACTTTTGCGACAATAACTACATTTCTTATAAAAAATTCCACGATACAACGTTTGCGTTCAATTTCACCCCTTGATTAGCGCAACGATATTCGTGCGTGCTTTTCTGTACATTTCCTAACCAAAACTAGCTTGCAATTCGCCCTTCTTTATTTTACACGGCGCTCTATTATTCTCTTATGCTATTGATCCCCCAGGAAGAAACGATAAGTATACTTTTTTAGTTAGCAAAAGATAGATACATACGATAAGTTCCTGGGCATTTGGAGATACTTGCAGCATGACATTCCAAAAAACTGACGTGATTGTAATAATAAAAACCGATGTTGAATGTGCTTAGCCGTTATAACAATAATACAAAATAGGGTGAACTTAAAACTATTCGACAATATCTCAGTTGTGTACGAATAACTACGAAGCCAAGTTATTATGCAAGGAAAATTATGTTATTACGATCTTTAAAGCAAAAGAATATTATTCCAAAATTGAGAATCCAAGGGCTGCCTTGAGTTTATAGATCAAAAGACGTATTCAATTTTGAAATATGGTTCTAAAAGGAATTACGAATGAAAAATATTATAATTTCGTCCTTGGATATGATTTTTTACAAGCATTTTTTTCAGTTACACATGTCAAAATTATTCTTTCACGACCTACGCCTATTTTTAGAATTTTCCTTCCTTGGAAACTCATGACAAGGTTTCATTCCTCGTGAAAAGGTTGAGCAAAGCAAGTTTCTTCCGCACATCGGACGAGGCTAGTCGTAGTAATCCACACTTCATTAGACGTCAGACGTCAAGCAGCTCTAAAACTTGTAATTATAGCAAAAAATAGTCAAGTAGTTCTTAACAAAGGAAATTCTGCCTGACCTAAAGAGGGACATAAGATTTATAATTACAATTTCAAAATACGTTGGAAAATAGGTTAATGAGATTCTCATGTACTTAGAGTTTCGGGAGTAGAAGGCCGCGCGAGAACGTTTTTGCAAAGAAAGAACTGTTTAAGGTCTCAAAACTTTGGAAGTCGGTTCATATCCTTGTCTCTTGAACTTTTTAACACTGAATGATATCACGACACACGTAAGAATAGCTTTAAAATAGAAATTTTCTGAGTTTTTAAAAGTAAATTATTCTATTCCCTACGCCCTCAAAATATCCTACCCGATTCGTCTTAGAACAGTTATATGTGCAAGGATACTTATTGAATGTTTAATTAATTTAATTCATTGAGGAAAATATAGCTATAACTGTCACGCACATTTTTTTCTCCGCCTTATGAAGCGTTTGCATAACAAAATTCGCCATTTGAAAGCGAAAATATCGTTATCTTTGATGAAAGAATGAATTTCAATCATTTAAAAGGTGGTATTGCTCGGAGTCGGTGAAATTAGCATATACATAAATTGCGAAAACGCGGAAGTGAGAAGTAAATTTCTTCATGAGCCGCCGCTTGTTATATCCGGTCGCTTTACATTTTCATTTCCACTTTTGATATTTTTTCTTGTTTCATAAACTACGAGCCGTCGACATGAACTCTTTTCCATCTCCCCCTCGGAAAATTCTAGAGGCTTAAGTCTGTTTTCGAAGACAGGGCATTTTAGAAGTGTAATCCTCTTGAGAGATACACTTCCTGGAAATTTGCATTCTTAATATAGCGAAATGTGCATCTCTTCAAAACATTCGATTCTCTCTTTTTATTTCAGGAATTTTATTTTCAAAATTGGGCGATAAATTACACCCAGGCCCGGTATTATAATGTAAAGTAATAATGGACTTAGGTCAATATTCACTTTAGCATCCAGAATTATTTCTTAGAGTTTAAGTGAAATGATAGTTAATATCCATGCTAATCCAACATATATACCCCATAGACCCTTAAGTGAATATTATTTAAAGTTTATTTTAACTGTACATAATAATATTGGCCCTATTAATCTGAACATTACCCAACATTTAAATATTTTCAAGCATATAATACTCATTTCATCGAATTAATTCGTGGCTATAAATGTAAGCTTTCCTATTAATACTCTCAGCTCTTATATCTCCAATGAAATGAATAGATGAGAATAGAAGATCCTCCGTGTGTTTTATAGCGGAGAAAGGAAAGAAATAGAATTTTTCAATTTTGGAATTATCTTCATGAATGGAAATATGTTTTCAGCTTTAAAGTGTAAATTTTCTAGATACAAAATTATTGGTAAATATATTAGACCCATATTGANAAAACTGAAATATCAGTATTAATGAAATCATGAGCAATGGACGGTAAAATTCTCCAATAAAGAAAATGTATTTAATTTAGTACCATGATAGATGTATTTAATGCAGGGACAAATATCGTAATTATGTATTGATACAGGCACATTGGTATTGACTGACTTTTAAATGAAAATTGGTCTAAGGTAAAATTATAAAAACGTAAAAAAGGAAATAATAAAAAATATTTTTACGAAAACCATTGCACTTCTCTATGGTTAAATCAGAGTAGACCTCCTCTAGATCCTGGCAGACCTTGAAACATCCTTATAGACCACTGCAAAACCCCTTATCTATTCGGTTTGCCTAGTCACGTCTATACTTTCCTGCGTTTACTTAATACTTTTACCTATGCTATGGGAGTTTTGCCTAGCAACACAAATAACAATCTAGAGAATCTCTTGCGGTTCTCCAGCCACGCTGCGTGCATTGCTGTTCTAATTGCGACATTTTCGCATACTTTATTTTCTTGGCTTTCCCGGTAAGAAGATATTTTCCGCTTCCGTGACAGAAAAACGGCAGCCCTGGTCGACGGAGTATGTTAATGTAATTTTTTCCTCGCAATCAACCGTTCTTTCCCTATCATCTGCAAGGCATCCATTCCTTGCGAGCAAAAACTCTGCGGAGGTAGGAAGCAGACGCTTTTCCTAACATTCTTCCAGCGTCGCTGGGAGGCTGCCTCACATCCCCCGTCTAATACGGATCTTCTCTAGGGTGGGAGGGTGGTTTGACCCTCATCCTTACGACCTCTAAATCTTATTCTCTCCACCCTTCGTCCCGCACTGCTAAGTCTCGACGGAGTACGAATGACGTAATGGGAAGATAAATCGAAAGGACCGTCCGTATTTTGTAAGGCAAAAGTGACCTAATAATGTATGACCGGCTGGGGTTTTCTGGGGTGCAGTGTCATGCATCGCAGGCGACGGAGGAAGGGATGCGGGACTTTCCCAGATGCATGAAATAAACATGTGTCCATTTGAACGAAAGGTCCCGTGTTCTATTATGATTAAACCATATATTTACCTACCAGGCTGGAGGTTAAACAGCTCTGAAAACTGATATATATTAGCCGGAATTATTTATGAAGGTACGACTGAATTGCTACATAAGAGAACGAGGGAATTCTGATAACCATTGAATACTTAAAAGAAATACGGAATTGTAGATGTAGCTGAAAATTTCAAATAGATTAAAATTGAAGGAAAGTAATAAAAACTTCCACCGATGACCAACATATCTGCTGATTATTATGTTACTATCAGCCTTGGGTGAATTTGAACAGCGATATTATACTTTCATAATCACTGTGATGATTTCCGAAACGTGAAACATAATTACGGGACCCCGAGGAATAACAGGTGTGAGTAATAGTGACATGACTGGGACTCGAACTCAGGTCTCCCACTTTCCGGGCAGGTATTCTAACCACCGAGCTAACATGCAGAGTTTTTTTTGCTCGGGAATCATTTTATAAGCAATGTGAGTAACCTCCATAGGGAGTAGGAAACCTGGGTTCGAGTCCCAATCATGCCATGCTTTTTCATACCAGTTATTCCTTGAGATTTAGCCGCACAGCTTTTTCGTGCTTAGTCAATCACCTTTCCTCAATATTTTCGGAATTTTCTTTCAGCAGGATTATGAGGAAACCTAATTTGAATGTAAACTATGTACAAAAGGACAGTTAAATAACGTTTCTCGAGAAATTACTCGATATTGCCGGGACAAGCCTTCCCAATCTTACTTGCAGAGTAAATCAAAGGCTTAAAATTCTCCTGTAACTTTTATTTCTTAAAATTCTTTGTATATTAAAATATATCTTGATGACGTTCAACTGCATTGGTTGTCATCATTTAAGATAACAAAGCCAAGGATAAACTTTAGTAAATATCAACTTATTTGGAGCTCGAACCCAGGTCCTTCAGTTAAAAATTATATTTCTCTAGTGAGCCCTGTACGCTATAATTCTGTTAAGATTATACCGAGAAATCCTGTCAAAAAGTTTACTTGCAGATACTACTGAAATTTCGCTATTTTTGTAGATGAAGCGTTAATATTACGGCAAGTTGATGATGGTTACCCATTGCGGCTCTTGGTGTGATAGCTAGTGATCCTTGCATTCGTGAATTACAATCAATATTGTTGATCATTTTCAGATGAAATATGAGACCCCTCGCTTTAAAAACAACAAGATGATTCTCGTACTTATCGTAAATGAGATGAGAAATCACGAAGTGACAATCAAAAAGAGACTTGTTTGGAAGAATATGGGTCAGAAGAGATTGATGGATTTGTTTTGGAGCCCCACAAGCGCAAGCTTCAATCCAAATAAGGGACAATTTGTTTGGATGGAATAGAAAATTTCGTCCCGAGAGAGAATGCGCGGCCCGTATCGAAAATCAATGAAAATAAAAACTTGGGTGGAGTTTAAATTGGTCGTCTGATAAACTGTCGAGATGCAACGGAGGATTGAATGGAATTCCGAGAATTCTCATTTGAGAAAGAGATGCATTACTGACGATACGTAAGAATAGGTCAATCTTGGAAGTTTGTGGAGTAAAAGAACAATTCCTTACCGGATAGAGTTTCATTTGGGTAAGAGATTCCTAGGGAGACATTTTCCACCGAGTGCTCAAGATACCTGCGTTATTGGAGATGTATGGGAAACTTACTGGAAATTGAAGTTGTTCTCTTAAAAGGAACGATCGAATATACACGAAGATATCCTCAGAATTTATTTGTTTGCATGCTTTGATATTTTACATTCGGTTACTTCGCTGTGTCCCAGTTACAGATAGTTTTAAGAATTACTCTTCATATAATAATTTAAACCTGCAATCCGGCTAATATATGATACAAATATAAATGCAATCTTGGGGAGTGATATGATGGTATCAGAAATTAAGGATGCTCGAAGAGCTCTCAGTTTTTTATGGACGATATTACAAATATTTGGCCACTAATTTTGTTTCAACGAAACAAGAAAATAATAAACAGCCTGTAATTATCGCAAACCCCTGATCTCTGTTCGAATGATGATTATTTCTCTTACTGTGATTATTTAAGGTGTCCAGGAAAAAATCGAAAAACTGAAATATCAGTATTAATGAAATCATGAGCAATGGACGGTAAAATTCTCCAATAAAGAAAATGTATTTAATTTAGTACCATGATAGATGTATTTAATGCAGGGACAAATATCGAAGAAATTTTTTTACATTCTGTCTTAATATCAATTTTTTCCGCAACCACTTTATTATATTATGAAATATGAGTGTTGGTTTTAGCAAAACCAGACCATTACTTCACAATTCAGTTTATGGGTGATCTTTTATTGTAGTGGTTGTAGTTCTGTTAAAATTCTTTCGACGGATAAAGTAATACTGCGCGTGGGTCCCCACCGGGAATCAAACCCGGGATCGTTTTCACCAAAGTAGAACGGGTTGCTCACTTGTCTACCAGGCTAACCCAATCTTTTCTGATCTTGCCAAAGTTAACTTTTCAAAGTTGAGAATAAGTATACGATGACACGAAAACATCTTGAGAATTATTTCTAGAATAATAAATTGAGTCATATTCTGCAGACTGTTGTATTTAAAAAGGGGAAAAATGATTATATGCCCGTCAGCAAGTACAGCCATCGAATTGCAAAAAGGAAGTCAATCATTTACCTCATCCCTTCCAAGTATTTCATTCTTCAAAGTTCTGTTGGAGTATTTTGAAGGATAAATCTATTCGATAATTATACACGATATACTATAATTATATAAGGAAACAATAAATATTATAGTACACTGCCCAAAATCGGCTTTAACTGCGTTAGGTCCATGGCGGCAAAAATTTGTTTCATCTGTCATCATATTCCTACTGGGATAGTGCATTCTGACGACACTGTTTTCCCTTATTACCAAACATGTCTTCACCTAATAAACCATTTTAATAGAAATTTATGAGGACCCTTTAATAGGCTGCCTGGCAAGCTCATCGCTTCGGGACGTTAGTCACAGAAGCCTAACATAACCCGGATAGGGACCCATTGTTCGCCAATATTTTCAATTAATGGTAGTGAAACAAGGAGAATAGAAGAACCCCCGAGAGGTAGCAGAGTTCGACCCTGGAATCGTTATTAAATAACACGAACCAAACTGCAACGTAACGAGAACACAGACGAATGTGTACGAGAGGAGGAAAGGGCGAAGAAGGAAGGGTTGATGGATAAAAGGAGAAGGGGCGGAGGTAAACAAGGAAATGGCCCCTGGAGGCTCTTCGGTCTTTCATTTCTCCTCTGGTGGGGGTGTGAGCGCGGGACGGTTTTCGGAAGCCATTGAGGGCGGGGGTCGTGTGCACCCCACCGCGCCCATTGGATGCGCTTCGTGGAACAGCAAATTCCATTTTCTGTTCGAGTGTTACAAAAAGGGATGCTGATTGGGAAAAAGGGTTCCTTTCCTGGGCCTGGATATGGGTTCTTCCTAATCTTTGGTCTTTATAACTCAACCCCTTACGCCATCCTTTAATTCCAAATGCAGTCAAGAGGGAGATCCGATGAAACACTCTTTGTTCTCCCCTCCACATCCTGGTTGAGGCGTGCTCCGGCGGAAAACAATACGCGTCTTCTTCAAAATAATCTACATACGTTTCTCCCTCGCTTCTTTTTTTTAAACCGTCTCGCATCTTCCGTTCGAGTTTTTTCGCCAATGGGTCCTTCCCGAATTTTCATCCAGTGCTTGAAAACATTGCATGTGAAGTAACGCACAAAGGACGTGGCCTTTGACCGACGTGAATATAACAGTCGATTATCAAAAACATCACCACGCAAAAAAAAGTATCTTTATCTCGCATTTCTCTGACAGACAGACAGAGTGGTGCCCATGTCTCTGTAGCGTTCGAGCTTCCTTATCTTGATGAACCAACGATTTTTATCTTTTGGTACAGGCTAGACGAAAACGTATCTTTCTTTTACTGCATCACCCCCTTCTTGTGTGGAATTTTCCCCGTATCGTGGGTTTTTATCTATAAACCTTCAGGTGAGAAATTTGTCCCCCAACCCAAGTCTTTGTGTTTTTGTATGTATCAATATCTACTAATATTTATTTGCACGTATTTTATTTATCAACTCGTCTGCCTATTAATTTTTATCTACTGTCTGTCCAAAGTTTCATGTATCTCTGTTTACCGAATTGCTTGGATGTATTTATTAATATTTCTAGATTTGATTTAATTGTAGTCAATTGTTTTGTCAATTGTGGTTATTGTTGTAATATTATCATCATGTAATATATTCAGAGGTTACGTGGATCATTTTGGCTTTACCTCACAGTAAGAGTAAAATAATAGTTTTTATAATAATCTTGCACATGTCTGTGATAACGCGAATGCTAAAGAGGTATGAGCGATGCAGAATAATCGAATTTTGGTTAATCTATTCGAAGATACAAACATTTTATTCATAGGGTCATTGTGCCATTATTACCTGAATTTCTTCTGCTTATAGTTCTCTAACTCAATACGGAAATGAAGAGAAAACTACCTTACACCTCATCTTACCTAGCAAGCCTCATATCCTCCACAAAATCTTCCAGAGCAAAAAGTGGAGGGTTTGAGGATGAAACTGGCTTTCGGGTTGAAGAATTTACAGTCATCATTGGAGTAAATAATCTTTTCTACACTATATCTGTAACTTTTTTGGAGATAATATAGAAAAATTCGCCGCGCATAGTTTATACGTATTAATATGCAGATAATGTAATTGGAATACTTTACAAACAGATATAGAATATCGAAGGAGACAATCAGAAAGAGATTTTTCACTGCTTCTCCGAGATTATGAGAGATTGTTAAATCATGGCTCTATTCAAGAACTTGCTATGATACAGCCTGCGTTCCGATACCTCGTTTCTCTACCCTTTACTAGACCGAGGCATGTCCTGTCATTTTCTGCTTAATTATCTCAGGAAGTCAGAGCTGCAGATCCTCTCTTTCACGTTACACGGGAGTAATTAGGATCTGACAACCAAGACGACTAAATAGAGTGTCGAGACATGTAGAGATCCCTCGCATTAAACAAAGCAAGCCATCCACTCTGCATCCTTAGGAGCGGTTGCAGTTTTAAGGAGTTATATGTCGCGCGTTTCTTTCAAAATTGATAGATAAACGCATCTAACAATTTGCTAATTTCCCTCGTAGGTCAGGCATCCTTTTCTACAACTTTTGCCTTCTTGCCGTAATTTAGACGGAATAAACCTGTACGCAGGATTTTATCTCTATTAACCTAGAATTGATTATTTTGGATGGACTAAATTCACGCAACTAAACCCGGAATAGCTCATAAGCAAACTTCAGCAGATAACAAAATAAAAGATAAACCTTTACACACCACAGAATATTTTAATGGTACTACCAGGTTTCGACTCATGGAGTCATCATCAGGTACAGAGAAAGAAATTCTTTCTCTGTACCTGATGATGACTCCATGAGTCGAAACCTGGTAGTACCATTAAAATATTCTGTGGTGTGTAAAGGTTTATCTTTTATTTTGTTCCTGATCGAGCTCTACCACGAAGTCACGGCCCAAGCAGTTGATTCTTCAGCAGATAGTTATTGGTACGAATCATGTCTTAACTAATTAGCAAATAGCGTGCTTTAACATAGACTGGTATTTTCTTCCGTAATCGAATGAAATTTCCAAGGTCTCTGAAATTAAACTTCATTGATATTGAACTGTTGATAAAAACTGCTTCGAACCTGAGGTGCTCTCTCTTCATCAAATGCTCTAAGAGTTTTTAGGAGTTGGAAAAATAATTAAAAATCAATGATAGTATTAATTCGTTCTCCTACCGTTCGAAAATGTAAATATAGAATTGAAATATTGCATGGATGTGTCAACGTTCATTAAGTATCTAATTTAAACGGTTAATTGAAAACAAGACGTATTGTATTGCTCGAGAAGTTCATGTGAGTCTAAATAAGAATTACTAATAGGAGAAGGTAAAGGGAAAATTTAGTGAGAAATTTATGTAAAGAATTTATTATGGGAAAGGATAGGTGAAATATCTGATTCTCATATTGAAGACAACGTAGGTAGCTAATTAAACTCTGGGATTGGGAAATTCCCTTTAGTAACTTTAGAATACATATTATGCATATTACATTGGTATCTATCTTATCAATAATCATAAAGGTAGCAATTGAGAACTAAAGCATGGAATATTGAATCCTCGAAAGTCACGAATCCATGTTAATTCCTAATGATGAGTATATCCATTCATTGCATCTCTCAACCAGCATTCTCATTCGTACTATGGTTTCATCTTACTTAGATGATTTTGATTCAAACAGAAGGAATTTTTACAGTTTTTACTATAAATGTTCCGTTCCTGGTTGTCTTCTACGGTTACACTTTTCTCTTTAATAGTTAGATCGATCTAAATTAACCTTCCGTAAAAGTAATAATGTAAGCATATTCTTTCTCTAACTTATGATGTATCCTATCTTGCCGGGCGGTCACAGACGTGTCTCACCAACGGAACATTTTCCTCCATCCGAATGAATTACCACGGGGTTCCTCAAGGATCTGTTCTCGGGCCTTTATTATTCATCCTATACATTCAAAACTTATCCTCACAACTAAAACACTCATCTTACCATTTATATGCGGATGATTTGCAAATATATCTCTCGACGGAGCCACAAAACTATCTCAAAGCAATCGATAATATAAATGATGACATTTCTAGAATAAGTGCATGGCTAAAATCTTTGGCCCTTGAAATCAATCCAACTAAATCCCAAGCTATAATCTGTGGGAACTCGAGAACCCTGCAAAAAATTAACCATTTAAATGTACCAAGAATAAAAATCTATGAGATGGAAATAGAGTATAGCTCATCAGTTAGGAATCTTGGCATCTGGCTGGATCAGTCTCTCAACTACTCCACCCACATAGCATCTGTCTGCAAGAAAACATATTCAGCACTTCATAGCATGAAAAGATTGAAACATATATTGCCCATCCAATTGAAGAAGACTCTTGTCCAATCCCTTATCCTCCCCATTTTCGACTACTGTGATGTCATTTTAAATGAATTGCCTACCGCAACCTCGTCTAAGTTAGATCGAGCCTTCAATCAATCTGTAAAATTTATCTTCAATGCCAAAAGGTATGATCACGTTACACCACTTCTGAAAGAACTTAAATGGCTTCGGCCTGAAATGAGGCGCAAACTTCACACCCTAAGTCTTGTACATAAATCTCTGAATCATTGTTGCCCAGACTATCTCTTCTCTTACTTCCAATTTTTAAACCAAGGTCATACACTAGGAACTCGACCATCCGGAAAGCTCTTAATTCCAAAACACAGAACTGAAGCATACTCTAAATCGTTCATGGTGCTCGGTGCGAAGTACTGGAATCAACTACCTAACACCAAAATGGATACTTTACCATTTTCTTCCTTCAAAAGGATTGTAAATGATGTACTCCTTAGCCACGAACTATCGAAAACAAGCTAATTAATACTTGGAAATTATTTTCTTTATGCACACATTGTCTCACATCTAACTCATTGTCGAGTCGATTTTGATTTAATGCTAGTTATCAGACAAACACTTTTAGTGAATATGTCACATAGTAGTGTTCATTTGGTCAATGCCATCTACTCTTTCTCACCAACTTCATTTCAGGCTCTGCTCAGTATCAACTAATGACACCGACCATCACCGATGGGACAGATACTTGGGTGATACTTGGCAAACCACATCAGCATCTGATTTTCATTTTCAACTTTAGAAAATATTTATATTCGCTTTTTATAACATTTGTTTTTTTATATAATTTTAATTTATATTTCTCACTGTGTTTTCGCGGGTTTTTCTCACCCCCCTTCTTGTGTGGGTGTTTTCCCGCAACGTGGGTTTTTTCTCTACCACCTTCAGTTGTGGAGATTTTTTCCCGCAAACGAATTCTTTCTTTTGTATTTTTCGTGAATTTAAATTTTTTTTGTGTGAATTTCTTTTATATATAATATCAATGTAGAATAATATACGAGGTTAGGTTGAAGAGAGGCCCACTCGGGCCTAACCTCGCCATTAAAGGGTCTAATAATAATAATAATAATAATATCTCATAAGTGTATTTAAATGGGGATTGATATTTTCATTTCCAAATTCCACTTTTCAATCCATCAAAATGCCTCTCAGAATGGTAACAACAGTATCAACAGAATCCCATCCGACTTATTTGTTGTTATTCAACTATTCTCCGGAAAGCTCCTTTCATCAATTGAGCCACCCACTGAGTAGGTACCTACTTAAATTCATTGATACCCTCTACTCATCATAACACTCCGCATTCGCTCATATCTTCTATGCATCTTCCATCTTTTGCCTTTGTCTTCTCCTCTGCCTTTTCCCTTGCATTCTATCCTCAATTACATACTTCAATAATCCCTCTCCTCTCAATATTTGACCAAATCATTTCCTCTGTTGGAGGAATTAATATATTAATCAATAGCCGAGTGGAGGTCAACCAATTATAAGTAGAATTCATTTCAATATGTTTGCCATACATTTAAATATATCTCCAAAATATTTTGACTTATAAAACTTATATTAAACAAAATTGACGATGATTTAAATTTAATCGTAAAAAAAATTTCCTTTTTATTAGAATATTTTCAGAGAAACATGGTGTCCAGAGTAACATAGCTTTTACATTCTGGAAAAGTGGAAGGACGTGGAGAGGACAATAGCCGAGTGAAGGTCGACCAAATATAAGGAGAATTCATTTCAATTTTTTGTCATATATTTAGATATATACCCAATATTCAATAATTAACCAATTCCTTCAATTAAAACCCTCTCCTCCACGACCATCACCAGTACCTCTGTGATTGTTTTTCTATCCTCTTAACTTATTTTTTTTCCCTTTCTACGACATACGCACATCTTGAGTGAGCACTTTTGAGGCACCTCATCAGTGTATCTCCGATTCCAGGATAGAACGCTACCAAATAAGAGAATGTATCTATCAGTTTTAGTTTCTCCTCATTTACCCTGACGGTTAACTTAGCTTCCATTTCATTGGTAAATATCATTACTCATGTTTCCTTACGTTTATTTCCGCTCCAAATTCCCTTACGTCATCGTTTGTTGCTTTTTCTATCAATGGAATAGATTAAATGTGGTAGTATCGCATTATTCATCCCATCCTAATGTTACGATGCAAGAGATGTCAATGTCATCATTAACTAACTCCTCTGCTTGCCTATTCGTCGTATCCCCGCTTGAAGGCTTTCTTCATCTAGGTGAAGGGGCAGATGGGCTCAACCAATCTCTGGTAAGATGAATGAACCGACAGATGTTCTTATAGTCAAACGTAAATTTCAGTTACTTTTGTTTTACTGTAAGTGGCAAAACGAAAGCCATTGAGTAATTATCAATGCTGAAAAATGGCATTCATTTTGATCTCTTCGGTCTTTGGTCAAAATTTCATTGTTGTTTTATTTTGATGGTCATTATGCAGAACTAACGCGGATGTAGCAATTCATTAATACCATTTTCAGGGTATTTGAAGATAATTTGGTAAAATCTATAGAAATATCAAGTAACGAAGATAACATTTACTATAAAACAATTTATTTCAGATTCAACGGTGGTGGAAAAATAGCTACTAAATCTTATTATAAATAAATGCTCCGCAATAAATTTCTTCGAAACGAAAAAATTGCGTCAGAATCACCCGCATAAAATTCGTGAAATGTAGCCATATCAGTTGAATATCTAATCACCCTTACAAATAACTTAAACTGGAGCTCATACGTATATCCGAAAAATCTGTGGAACAGCAACTAAGAAGCTCGGTTTTATGAAGCGCATCGTAGGTAGATGGATTGAAAATAGATAGCGATGTTATTTCACCTTTGTTAGGCCCCATCTGGAATATGCGGCGAGTATATGGAATCCAGCGGGTGAAATTCGTACTCGCAAACTCGAAAAAGTGCAGTGCAAGGCGATACGATTTGTGAAAGGATGCTACAATACAAACGCAAGCGTTACGCAAATGCTCACAGACGCAGGTTGGGAATCCTTGAAAGTAGGGAGGTTAGAATATAGGCTGCGATTACTTGATAAATTCAGAGGAAGCATTTGTGGAAGACGTAATTGGTACTATGCGACCACATTCTGCTACTTCGTCCGTTCCAGCAATGAGCTTAAAATAAGAGAAATAGATGCGAGGACAACTAGTTTCAGGGACTAATTCCTTCCGCGATTGATACGCGACAACAATAAGCAAAAGAGGAGACTCGAACGCTTCACCCCGTTATCCTGCTTCACCCCAGTTAACACCCCCTGCCACATGCCGAAAGGCAGCTTGCAGAGTATTCATGTAGATGTAAATGTTTCCCACTCAATGCACTCTCAGTGAGATAGCAAAGGTAAAATACCCTACTCATTAAGCCTAGTGAGCCTCATTTACTCTCTTAAACTACTGCTATCTTACAGTGGAGGGATGAGGGTAAGGCTCATGCCGGCATACGGACTGATTAGTGAACAGACTGGCTGTACATCAAATGTTCCATTCCTCATTCCTTTTTTTCACCAATCTTCCCCCACCCTCATCCCTTCCAGTCTATCCCATCCCGCAGCATCCGAAGCCATTTCGATTGAGTCGTTCCCAGTATTTTTCGTGACTCGAAACATGATCAATCCTGGCAGAAAAGGAGAATGGCCATTAGGAGGTTTAGGCTTTTGTCCACGCGAGAGAGCAAAACAACGCAACATCGAGGAATTCCATTTTTGTCCGCAGTCGCCGTGGAAACAGAAAAAACAAAACGCCGACCCGCCCGAAATATTGGTCCGCCGTTTTTCGAACCGGTTAGCGGAATGTATGTGATCGAACAAAGCGTTCATTCGCGGGCTGGATGAGCTGACGCTACTCCTGTGCCCATGATCAACCTTTTTTTCAATCCAACAGTACCATACCTCTCCTTTCGTTTATTTCGAATGGATTCCCATCAGTGGAGAGTTAATTACTAAAGCTAGGAAGGTTCCCTTTTAATATGGCGATTGGGTATTGGAAACGTTGGCTTCCTTTCATTTAACGCATCGTTGTCCGTTGGACGGGAGAAAAGGTTTAGAGTTTCAGATCCTATCCCCTGTGATTGGCTGGTGAATTATTCAAAGAAATTTCAATGCTCGAGTGGGGGTTGGAAGTTACATGGGCGGGAGAAGGTTTTAAATAATAGACCGAAATGTTTGAAAAAATTCGGCTAAGGATATTGGGTTGATTCGGAGAAGTGGAGGAATAAAGTCGGGTCTCTCCTTTCACTGGAGATCCAAAACTAATTTTGAAACTATAGAATTCAATGGTGAAAATGTGGAGAAAGAAGTTTCAGAGAATGGATGATTTTTCATGTAAGTATTCAACGTGAGGAAGTAGGTTCTGCTGAATTTACGACATGTATAATTGTATAAATTTTAATTTGCTATAATGAGTATGAATTCGATGTATCTCTCATGGGTCCTATTGCCATATCTTGATGAATGAAATATTTATCATCTGTCTTTCGGTAGAGGATGGAGAAAAATGTATCTTTTATATGCTTTTTTCTCTGTCTTGTTCATAGCTATGATGATATAAAGGCTACTGAGGTATGAACTATGTTGAATATTGTTTTGACATTATTTGATTCATAGTAAAACAAATTTTGTGGACATGAAATAACTAGAATAAGTATGTAATATTAACTTAAGTGCACATTTTTGAAGGCAGATATTCTTCTAAAAGAGCTACTACATCTAGAGCTATTTCTTAAGAAAATAAAGTAATTATAATAACAAATTTTAGAAGAAAATATTTTCTTTCGGATCCCTTCATAGGATTAGTAGATTAAGTTCACCAAAATTTAATTTAGCTTAAGTTATTTCAGTAGTACAAATGGATTATACTTGATTATTCAGATAAACTCTAATTGTTCAGTCGTTCATCATTTGTCTTTTGTTACGGCATAGAGAAAAGCGTATCTTTTATACAAATTTGTCTCAGTCTTTTTCATGGCTGTGATGTTATGAAAGCTAAGAAGGTATGAGCTATGCTGAATAATGGCATTAATTAAGGTTTCTCCTTATGCAACGTTACGAAAAGCGTTACTCGTAGAGTCATTATGCTCCACCAAATTGGGCATGTTCTGCTCATAGCATTCTGGCTCAGTGAGGAAAGCAAGGACAAACTACTTCACTCCTCATGTTGCCTAGTAAGCCTCATTTCCCTCTCCTAGCTCTTCGTAGCTGATGGTAGAGGGGATGAGGCTCAAACCGGCTTTCGAGATGAATACTTTACCGTCATAACCTCTCCTGAAAGCAACATCAAACTGCTAGAATAAGAATGAATTAAATTACCTATTTTACTAAAAATTGTAATTACCTCGCACCCTGATGAGGCCCTCATCCACCATGGGTTGCCTCCATAGGTATACTCGTGTAACTATGATGCTTTAAATACAGACTTTCAGATAGTCTCATGGGTAAGGGTTCGCCTTTGATGAGAGCGGTCCCGGGCTCAATTCCCGACGACAGCCTATTTTCTCGAAATGACATCATCTGTCGAGGCACTTTTAACAATCCTACTATATTGCTGCTTTATCTGTGTATTCTATGATGAAAATTTCAAATTTTATGCATTTCCATGGCACGCACAAAACCCATGGATGGGATTTTTAATCCTGGAATGGACTTTTTTGTTACCGATTTTGAAAACAAAGCAACTATTCACGGTATTCTGAGAATCACTGAATTGCAGATTAATGGATAGTAATCAAAATCTCATCATCTAAATTACTTTTTACAAATGTCAAGGGTTAATTGGATTGGATATTTTAATAAGTCGGAGAGCTTGCTTGATCTCAATACAGATGCTACTAAAATGGATTACCTCCTGGCTTTATTTTTTATTGAAATAGTTACCCTCTTGCCTCAGGGAACAAGCAGCGAGCACCGCTATCTTTTAGCAAAGTGAAGCAAATTAAGCAAAACTCCCCAATATACAAATTTATCGATTGATTAAAGAGATCAAAATGGAATAATCGCGTAATATAGCCTAAGGATCTAATTCATGGTAATTAACTCGATACATATACCTCCTCAAGGGGAAAAAATGTAATACAACAATCTCGCTCTTCAAAACTTTGATTTGTCCCTAGAGGTCATTAATATTACATTCTACCCACCGCCACCCAGGGTTCGCCCGAAGTATTTGAAACATACTTTCGACACTCAGCAGACTGAGGGGTAGGGTTTGGCGGATTCCTATTTTTATAAACTAAGGTGCTTACACCAATGGTTACTAAGAAAAAGTAAATGAGGTTAAATCCTAAGCATGAGAATACAAATTATGATTAGAGTCTCCGGATAGACAAGTGGGTAGCGCGATCGCATCGTGTTCGATTCCCGGTGGAAATGCGCGCGAAATCATCTTAGATGTCAGAGTACTTTTAACAAATATTACTATATCTTTATTTGTTTTCCTATGGCAACGGTTCCTAAATAGGTTCAACGAACCCCTGGAGGTCCGCGAAACAAATAATTAATGTTCTGTACAACTTCGCTATTATTTTGTAATTTTCCCGTATTTCCTTATTAATTAAACATGTTAATATAATCATTTTAATTCTAAAATGTTTGTTATTAATTATTACTAGTTAACATGATGTGAAATTTAAATAAAAGTAGAATGAAATATTACAATAAACCTAAAAAATTTGGAGGTTCGCGAATCGAATGGGCAAAATCAAAATGAGGAAATGGAAGTCCTAAGCCAGCTAAAGTTTAATGTTGCCCTAAGGCCATCGCAAAGTCAGTGTCATCGAAGCAGCTGAAAGATTGACTAAATATCAACTGACGGAAAAGCACCATCTCTCGGTTTCGAGTAGCGTTTGACAGTTGCGGAGAAGGTTAACTGAAACGTAGAGGAATATCAAAGCAAAAGAATTTTACAAATAATCCCAATTTTGTATATGCAATGAAACTTAGTAACGACTGTCGGAATAACCAAAGCATAAAGGCGCGTAACTCAGCAGTTGGGGCGAGGGGAAGATGCCAGACATCAAACGGGGACCAAATATCAATTTGGGGCGGCGGAAGAGGATTCATCCATCCACTGCGGATCCGTCGTGATAATGACGCTCCCCAACAACCCTTTATCTATTTTCGGCCCCTTCCGTCTTAATTCTGCTCAAGGAACCTCCAAGGTGAAAATTTACCCTTTACATGCGATGTAGAGGAAGAAGAAGTTATGTGCTTCAGAGATGAAAAGAATACCATGGTGGAGGCATTGGACTAATGGCAGAGAGATTCAATGGTTGCATAGGGAGAGAGCTTCTAGAGAGTGGCTGGAGTAATGAACATATAGGGAATACATACCCATTCTCATGTTGTCAGTACGGATGGTCGATGAATGGGTTTCCTGTGTTCTGAAGTTTTGTAACGACGGATTCGACGGATTTCCTCCTTTAGATGACAAAGAAAATAAGTAAATGAAAAATAATTTTGGTAGAAAACGAAGCATTAAAAAGAAATACCTAGTAGTATCAAGAATTAAAAGGGCTTCCAGATAGCCAAGTAAGTAAGTAGCACCCTCGACTTCGGTGAAAGCGGTGCAGGGTTCGATTCCCGGTGTGGGCCTACTTGCGAAATGTCCTCAGCTGTCGAAGCACTTTTATAAGTACTACTACTACTATTAGGAATAAAAATATAAATATCTCCATAAAATTCCGCTCGAAAACTATCGTTTGAAGGAGCTTTAGGCTCAAGTCATTACTTAAGTTTAACTTCAAAGAAAAGTACCATTAATAAAAACCGTTGACCTTTAAAAAAGTTCAAAATCCGAGCAGCGCTCTATAATTTAATATGGGAATTCGAGGGCCACCGAATAGCCATGTGGATAACGCTTTCGAATTCGGTGAAAATGGTTCCTGGTTCGATTCCCGGTGGGGGTTCACGTGCAAAATCAACTAAGCTCGTTGTGTTGAAACACTTTTAAAAATTACTACTGTGAAATTAAGCAAATGGCATTCATGGTGGGGATTAAGAAAAACTATTCTATACTCAGTGCTGGTCAGACAATACATACTATTGTACCTTCAAAACTATTCACTATATATTTAGAGAAAATAATGGATTTTAAGAATAGACTGGTAAAAATATGATGATGTATTTACAGAAGTTATCATGTAATTTATTGAGATAATACACGAGGGAAACTGCAGAAATGTTGAAACATAGTTAACAACGTAGAATAGTAAGAGAGCATTGACACACATTAAATAGAAGATGCCACTGTCTAGTCCTAGTTTCGCCCAATAATGACTATTGGTTGTATTTGACAATGCACATTAATTCATTTGAAATTTCATATCAATTATTTAATATTTTATATTTGATTTTTCATAATTCTATTCATTTCAGTTCATATTGAATCATAAAATTCGTTCGATGGAACTATTCTTTCATAAAAGACATAGGGCGAATATTTTCTGTTTCAATGACACTTTCTATTGCGTGAGTTCTTGGAATCCAGAGATTGGTCTGCCTATTTGTCAGGGTTTTATTTCCGGTGAAAATCAAAAGTTTATTATCACTGCGCCGATTCCCCATCTCTCTTCCGGTAAACATAACGGGGGGAAGACGAGAGCTCGTTATATAGGACTAGGCCTCGGGAAAAAGTGTTGGGGAGATGGGATCATGAAAGGGGATGCGAAAGCAAGGGCAGGAAGGACGAAGAAAGCTGGGAACGGAGCGTAGGTGACGCAAGGGGAGTTGGGTATATGACGAATTGACAGCAATGTCGGGAGGGTTTGGTTTGGCGGGCCGTTTGTAAGCAAGGATGAATGTAAATAATGAGGAGGATAGTCAGGGAGAGGAAGGAAAAGGAGGTGCTGAAGGGAAATGGAAGGGAAGAGGGCGAGGGGCGGGAACGGAGCTTGTTGCCCTGGGAAACAAGTAAACCGCGGAAGAGGAAAAGGAATAAATTGAGCCGCGGTTGACTCCGCACGATTTTCAGGACATACAAACTCACATCTTGTAACACTTTATACGTTTAAGAATCAAGGTTAAACATCAAGATTTACGTGTGACAGTGAAGTTTACTTCCTCAGTTTTATTAATTGAAGGTGTTGAAATTGATAAATTTACTAGACTCCGTCAAATATAAAACATTAATAAAAGGCGATCAAAGTAGTGAAGGTAATGATGATGAGAACTTGAAAGATGTTGAAGTCATGCTTACCAGAGGGAGACAAAATAAGGAAAATGATTTGTATAAAGCAGGGTTTCCCAAAGTGTGTTCCGCGGAACACTGGTGTTCCATGAAGAGTTTTTAAGTGTTCCGGGGAAACTTACGAAGAATGATCATTCTTGCATGAATTTCAGTTTTGAATTAAGAAAAAGTAACCTAGGTGTTCCGCTGATATCATAGTAGAATTGATCAAGTGATCCGCCGGAGGAAAAGTTTGGGAAACTCTGGTATAAAGGATAAATNTCCAACACAAATTAAACATTAAATTTATATCTATTCATACACCAATTTCGCTATAAATTCAAATTTCACACTAGTGTCCATTCCAATACATCCCTGTCTAGTAGTTATAATAACACCAAGGTTTACTATATTTACAGCAAAATAACAATAAAGCTAGATCTTAACAGTCAATTGTTGACTTAACAGAATTTTCCCATACTGAATGAAAATTTCAACTTACTATCGAGTCAGTCATATATTAATATAAGCATCCAGACTTTAATTTACAGAATAATTGAGAACAGAAGGGCTGTAAATAAATACTACGGTAGTTAAAGGAAGGAAATTACAGCATGGCATATTCACTACGCCTATCAACCCACAACACGGTTAAAATTAGTACAAAATCGGAAGCTGGTATAGACAAGAAATGCGATAGAAACAGAGTTATAATCAAGCGAAAACGTCGACATTTTACAGAAGTTCGTATGAGTCTTGGCTACGACATTAAAAGGAAATATTATGCCTCAGATATGGATAAAATCATAAATTATACTAATTTAATCTTTTACTGAATTTGCATTAAATTGCTAAAGAATGAAATTAAACGTTCTTTTAGTATCTAAAATACTTATTAACGTCATGTTTGGGAGAGAATATCGTTTAAGAATTTGTAAGTCATAACTGGCCCGAAGTCAGAGTTTTAAAATCCGTCATTTCATGAGAATGCGCCAAACTTTTGTTTAAAATATCTATTTTTCGTACGGTTTTTATTCAGATTCATTCGTAATTGAATAGAGGGCCATATCTACTCATAGATTCTATGGAGGACAAAATGAGATGATGGAAGGAGGGCATATCTCCTTTACTAATCAAGTCAATGGCATGGACGAGGAAGGAAACCACAACCCCGACCTTGTCAAGCAATACGAGGCTCGGTGTCACCTCAGCGGTCAGCCACCTGGAAACATGCTAAACCTCTAAGAAACAATGTACCAGCATCAGAAAAATATGTATACACAGGAATGTCACAGGCCTACTTAAACTTAAACATGATCTCTAGAGAAATAACGATCTACGTAGGTCTCACAGCGATCATACAAAGGAATATAATAAAATTATTACTCACTTATGATAGAGTATTCTACAAAATTTCCGATAAAATCTTCACTCTACAACTACACCGATGAGATGATCCCCGTTTACCTTGAACAGCAGGGGACGATAATTTCTAGCCGCAGGCTTTGCTAGTGCTCTCTTAAGAGTTTATCGGAGAAAGCAATATGCAATGATGCGATGCTAAGGTAGAATACGCCAGTAACAGTGTGATAACTCGGCCAACGAAAGACTCCACCGTCTAATTTTCGCACACTTTTTAGTCTTTAAGTATTTTGAAGTCGAGGTGAACAGTTTCGAAAGTTATTTATTTTTTAAACGCAACATACTGTAGATGTGATGCATACTTCAGTATAGGGACAAAGTTACATTGGAATTATTATTTTGGCATCAGAGCAGCTTTCCATTGAATTATAATTCTAAGAAACGGTTAATTAAAAGTTGAAGGTGCACCACTTTCCCCACGTGAATGGATTTACATATCTTAAGAAATCAAAGACTAATTCAACTTTGAAGCAATCAACAACTTGTAAAGATTGTTTGATTTCCATGCATATCCTACTTATATACATGGTGCTGTGGTTTACATTCTGTTTTTAAACACTTATAACCATCAAAGAATGAAAACCCTTTTTATCACCCGCGATCTCTTATGATTTTAAGAAAAGTTGCCGGTTGAAATCACTGAAACTGCTCCGTTTAGCGTAAAACCGTATTTAATTTTTTTTTAGCTGAGTAAGCAGATCTCCGCAGTCGGATCCACGATCCCGACATCTATAAAACCTTCGACTGCCGACTTCCGCTCCGCAGACCCAGCTCCTCGCAGATACTGAGTCATCCGCCCCGCGATCTTCATATATTTTTATCGGGGCGCCACACTCGAAGGGTGGGCGTCACTCGGTCTTTTAAACGACTGAGGGGGATTTACTCCGGCCCGTAACATATCTATTTTTCCCTTCCCAATGAAAAGGGGGGTTTGGTTGCGTGGTTTCAAATATTTCTCCTCCCCGCATACATCAGCCAAAAAATCTACGGTAAACCCCTAAAAAGAATATGTTCGCATTAAGGGTGCGTCTCTGGGGTCGTGTGGGAACGATAGATATTCCGCGTGGGGTAAATATCGACCAGAGGAACGAGTTCGATATGATCAAATATTTTCCGAAACTTCCACGAGGTGCATAGGGTGACTCCTCGAGCGGTGCTATACATAAAAACTTCGTGGGAAGGAGTGGGTGGATTTAAGCTATCAGAGGCCCAAGGAACAAGGACCGGATTGAACAATATTTTCACAATGGCATCATTATTCATGTTGTACATTCAATATTTAGACCTCCAATCCATTTTGAGTTTCCTCTGATGGATTTTTGCTAGGAATCACAATCAGGGGCGTATTCAAGCTATCTGAGATTCTAGACGCAGAGATCAGAATGAGGCCTCCACTAGGAACTATATGTAAAAATTCGTATTTTTTCATAAAAGTCACAAATATGAATTCCATGTTAACCTCACACTTCACTATACTAGAATATACAAATGAGTTTTGCATTACAAGACGTAGTATTTCTATAAACTGCAATGAATGATGGATAGGCTTTTTATGTTATATATTGGCATAAGAAATGTAATATATTCAGTAACCATTTTGAGTAGGCTTACTAAACAAATATAAAATTCTTTCTTGAAGCGAAAAGCAAAAAGAATTTCTTATTGAGAGTCCTTCAGCGCAGTCTTGTTGAGGTCCCATGTGGATGAGGTCCTCAGCCTGGGTCTATTGCGCCTAATTATAAATCCGCCCCTGCTCGAAGGTTGAAATAACGGTTTCTGCAGGCATTTGTTTGAAGTAATATTGACATATGAATTGATGCATATTAAAATAGATTATTATGAATTTTACAATAATGAAAAATACTGCTATTCTAGGTGTTCCGCTGATATCATAGTAGAATTGATCAAGTGATCCGCCGGAGGAAAAGTTTGGGAAACTCTGGTATAAAGGATATATATATAAAATAGCTCCTAAAGGAAATTTAATCTCACAGAATCCATAATATTCCATGTAGCAACTGAGCATAAAAATGCAGAAGGTTCCAGAATTTAAATAATTTTGCAGCATAGTATAAGACGGAAAATCAATAATTGAAAATGAAATTTGGAATTCCACTAAAATTTTTTTCTGAGCTTTTTTGCCTGTTTATGCAATCATCACCATGACAGAAAATGCATATTACGTTACGTGGAATTATGTCAGGAAATGAGATGAACGTAGAGTTGAGAATAAGGTTCGTCATCACTGTGCCAACACATACATGTCAACAATGGCAGATGAATGTTGCAACATTTCAATACGAGCCTCAGCTTCATAATTCTTATCGGCTTTATGATAAGAAGGCACAATGAAGTTCTGAACAAAAAAGGAAGACTTGATTCCCTTCTGAAGTAACGATTATGATACTTGCAAAATTTTGCATAGGTAATGCCAGAAAAACAACTCAAGAAAAACCAAACAGAAACGATACTTCAAAAACCAATAAGAGTTTTATAACTTATGCCTATCGTATATCTATCTCCTTATGTTTCCTTTTATGAGAAAATAATGGCTAAAACCTTGCTCTGGCGTAAATTGTTACGTAAGTTACAAACATGTACGAAAGAAGGATTAGAAGGAAGGAGTGGCTGATCTCAAGAAATGGTATTGTATGATAGACTAGAAAAGTAAATGTGGCTAAACTAATGAATTAATGAAAAGTTGGAATCGAAGTAGAGGAAATGGTATTGAATGAAGAAATAAAAGGCGGTAAAGAGTTACGTATTGGGAGGACATAGATTATCAAAATAAATAATTAAAAAGCATTTAAAATTGAATATTAATTAGCAAATTAAATCCCTATGTAAACAACGAAGTGGAGGGGTTGTGTCCAACATAATGATAGTTATTAATTGCTAATTGAAGGATATTACATGAAACGGGAATTCAAGGACTCATTCATTAACCAGCCAGAGGATATAACTACCTTAATACTCCCAGAGGATATAACTATACCTTAATGAAATCATATTAAGGAGCCTTTTACGAGAACAACTTTAATCAAAATTTTAAGAGAGAAGATCTTTCCGAAACCTTTCCTTTGCTAATTCCTGGAGAGTTTTCCAAAGAACATCTATTTTTAACATTTCCGGGAACATCAGTATCCATCTAGAATCAATATCCTTTCGAAATCCATTATTCGTGTAACCTGAATACTACCGTGGTATATGCGGGATAGAATTGTGTCAAGTGTTCAATAGGGAAATTGAATTGCCAAATTTAATTTCTTCCCTGGATGATTTCCCAGACGAGACTTTGTCGTCGACTGAGAGGAACTTATCTGCCAAGCAAACCGGAATAGAGTACAGCGTAGCTTTTCATTCAACGCCGAGTGTATCCATTTTGCAAGTTTTGTATCTTTTGCGCATAACGCGAGTGGCTAGGCAATTTATCATTGTTAATTAAGACACCTCCATGTTATCACTGCATTCTCTAGACAACATACGAATACAACTAAGCGTATCATATCTTCCCCTTCCGTCTGCGTTTCCATGGAAATGCTTCCACGACACAATATTTATTTTTATATTAGAGATAACCATATTTTACTTTAATCAGGGCGATATTACACCTTCTCAGGGCACGTCATAAGCGTCTCTGAAAGCAGGGCACTAGGATCGTGGGACACTAGGCCTGGGCGTCCGCGCAAAACATTTTCGGTGCCGCTGTATTATATTTGTCGAGCGTCCAAAATTTTTGAAAAAAACTGATTGCCTCATATTTCACAAAAACATTAATTATTTTACTTAATATTAAATTAAAATTTTAATTTATTTTCATATTAAGAATTTTAAAGTATTCTCGCTTAAATGAAGGAAATTATAAAAATTGCAAAATTAAAGTCCTTAGTAAAAGTGGGAAAAAGAATTGAGAACTATATTTAAGACGATTGTCCAATACTTTCATAAATTCCACTCAATTTTCCGAGCTCCCAATATTTATGAGAAATCTGAACGCCTTTGGGTGGGATGAATTCGTATCAGCTTGATACCAGGACTTAGCTTTGTCGTCAGCTCGCAAGAAAATCATGCGTCAGTGTTTGTATCATCACTCAAAAACAAGAAGCTAAAAATACAGGAAAAGATGTATTTCAAACATCTTAGGCTTAGGCCCGATATTATAATGTACGATATACTTAAAATGGACTTTAAGTGAAATCTTCATATTAACTCCAACAAACCGTATTATAATCTATACGTAAGTCCTATCTGGTACTTGAAGTGATGATTCCGGTTCAGACTTTTACGTCCAACCACAAACAGTATATTCAAACGTGCAATAATTATAACGTTGAATCTGATACACAAATAACTCAAAGAAAAGATAAATTCAATTACATTCCACACCTAGTGGCTACGTAAACGTACATTAATTAATTAATTGATTAATTAATTAAAGACATGCTTTCTTTCACTAATTCACCTCTGTTGAAGCACTTGTGTTTATGTTGTGATTTAATACATGTCATGAATATGCGCAAAGACGTAACGTAATTAGTGGAATTAGTTATTTAACGTAAAGACGTTAAATAACTAATTCCACTTATAAAGCGTAAGTAATTATCACATTTATAAAATATCTTACAACTTAAAAATAAACTTCACAAATCACCAAACGTGCATGCGATGGTTTATGAAGAGGAAAAAGCCAATGTAACGATAAATATCTATGTAAAAGTAAACATACCACTTTATTTTAAATATTCAAATGAATTTTTCCTAGAAATTCCGAAGAACGAAGTCGATTTCTGATAACAAACCAACTGAGGCGAGAAACTAACCCGACATTAGTCCGCCATATTGTTTGTTTACATCCGTGATGCATTGCGATTAAACGTCACTTTACCATTTAAAGCTCACTCAATCTGGTACTTGAGTTAAACATCACTTCAAGTACCAGATAGGACTTACGTATCGATTATAATACGGTTTGTTAGATTTAAAATGAAGATTTCACTTAAAGTCCATTTTAAGTATACATTATAATACAGGGCCTTAAAGTGGTATCTAAGTAAACAGGACTCTAAAAAGTTTTATAATACACTCCTTATACTTAAACACCACTTTAGCTTAAAGTTCACTTTAGCTGAAAGGCAGATTTGAGTATACATTATAATACCAGGCCTTAAACTCGGTATGCGAAGGCGTTACTTCATATGTAGGTCATATTAATGGAAAAGAAATATCTCGTACACTTCCACAGAGAAATATATATTTGCGATATGTTTCTCTAGCAAGCTAGCATCGAGTTACCTTAGATACCCATTTTTGGACGAATACTTGGAACATAAAGTAATAAGATTTAGAAGGGAATAACAAGTGTGAAAAATAGGGATATCAAGGTCCCCGGTTCGAATCCCTGCTAGTAGGATTTTTCCAATTAGGGTATGGTCGTGTGTGTTCGTCCTTTGTTACTTATGAAGCCCACCATTATAATGCTCCAGTAAATGGATGTTTGTGAGGGTGATTGGGTAATAAGTACATAATAAAAAGAAATAAAAAAGAGTATTTCAGTTCTTTCATGCATATTTTCAGACCGATAATTAATACGGATGTGATTTCGACACCAAAGTTGCATATCACATTTCATCTTCAATTCTCAGATCCAGAATTCCTTCGGATTTGCCACCGAAATTTCGAATACCTTTCTAATAAATATAATCTGAGGAATTCGAGATGAAGATGTGAAAGAGATAAATGAAGAAAATAAGGATACTAATATTTAACACACATGAGAGAGCGAGCAACTATTGCCTTAGAGATAATTCAGAATCGGTGAGAAGAGAGGTAAAGAGAGATAAAAAAGGATATAAGAAATGCCTTGCCTTTCTCCTCCAAATATATTTACGAGCGGATAGATTAAAAAGAGCACCAGGAGTTCGAGAAATTAATGCCTGGATTTCAAGGAAACGAGGGAGCCCACTTATATGTTTCTCCAGTTTTCCCACTTAGTGCCTCTGATCCTTCGATTCCGCGATTAAAGGGAGATTTTTTCCTTATAAAGGGATTTTGATATTCGTCTTTGATCATATATATTTTTTGGTTTGTACGTTATAAATAAAACATTCTTTAATGGGATACGATGATGAAGAGCTACTTGTGTGCCGGTTCCGACGGTCGCAACTCCACCTCACTTGGTCCAAAAGTTGACAGAATTAGAACGAAATAAAAAAGTAAATACTTTAGAGAGAGGTGATAGTGGATTTTATGAATACTTCTTTTCTATAATGCTGTTTCTGTGGCTTAACATAAAGTTAAGTGTTATTAACTTCGCTTTTAAAGTACACGAATGTTTCAATTCGAAGATGGGTAAAAGGCGTTTTAAAACGTTAAGAATTTATGGTAGCACTGTTAAAAGTGCTTCGAGGGCTTAGGTAATTTCGAACATAGGCACATACCGGAAATCGAACCCGGGACCGCTTTCACCGATTCCAACGTGATATCCACTTGGCAGAATTCATTTTCACTGATAGTCCTCTCAATTTGACGATAAACTAAATCCAAAATTCTCCTTTCACATTGTAAATCGTCTATAACAATATTCGTTATCTATTATTATTATTATTATTGAATCATTATTGATAGGCCACAATCTAGGTGGCAAGGTCTTAAAATACATTACATTAAATTACCTTAAGTTAATTAGAGTGAAGTCTTTAATATTATACATACAAAATATACAATAAAATTATCAATAAAATATATCGATTAATTTATTTGATATAAATATATTGTTAAATTCTCCAACACAAATTAAACATTAAATTTATATCTATTCATACACCAATTTCGCTATAAATTCAAATTTCACACTAGTGTCCATTCCAATACATCCCTGTCTAGTAGTTATAATAACACCAAGGTTTACTATATTTACAGCAAAATAACAATAAAGCTAGATCTTAACAGTCAATTGTTGACTTAACAGAATTTTCCCATACTGAATGAAAATTTCAACTTACTATCGAGTCAGTCATATATTAATATAAGCATCCAGACTTTAATTTACAGAATAATTGAGAACAGAAGGGCTGTAAATAAATACTACGGTAGTTAAAGGAAGGAAATTACAGCATGGCATATTCACTACGCCTATCAACCCACAACACGGTTAAAATTAGTACAAAATCGGAAGCTGGTATAGACAAGAAATGCGATAGAAACAGAGTTATAATCAAGCGAAAACGTCGACATTTTACAGAAGTTCGTATGAGTCTTGGCTACGACATTAAAAGGAAATATTATGCCTCAGATATGGATAAAATCATAAATTATACTAATTTAATCTTTTACTGAATTTGCATTAAATTGCTAAAGAATGAAATTAAACGTTCTTTTAGTATCTAAAATACTTATTAACGTCATGTTTGGGAGAGAATATCGTTTAAGAATTTGTAAGTCATAACTGGCCCGAAGTCAGAGTTTTAAAATCCGTCATTTCATGAGAATGCGCCAAACTTTTGTTTAAAATATCTATTTTTCGTACGGTTTTTATTCAGATTCATTCGTAATTGAATAGAGGGCCATATCTACTCATAGATTCTATGGAGGACAAAATGAGATGATGGAAGGAGGGCATATCTCCTTTACTAATCAAGTCAATGGCATGGACGAGGAAGGAAACCACAACCCCGACCTTGTCAAGCAATACGAGGCTCGGTGTCACCTCAGCGGTCAGCCACCTGGAAACATGCTAAACCTCTAAGAAACAATGTACCAGCATCAGAAAAATATGTATACACAGGAATGTCACAGGCCTACTTAAACTTAAACATGATCTCTAGAGAAATAACGATCTACGTAGGTCTCACAGCGATCATACAAAGGAATATAATAAAATTATTACTCACTTATGATAGAGTATTCTACAAAATTTCCGATAAAATCTTCACTCTACAACTACACCGATGAGATGATCCCCGTTTACCTTGAACAGCAGGGGACGATAATTTCTAGCCGCAGGCTTTGCTAGTGCTCTCTTAAGAGTTTATCGGAGAAAGCAATATGCAATGATGCGATGCTAAGGTAGAATACGCCAGTAACAGTGTGATAACTCGGCCAACGAAAGACTCCACCGTCTAATTTTCGCACACTTTTTAGTCTTTAAGTATTTTGAAGTCGAGGTGAACAGTTTCGAAAGTTATTTATTTTTTAAACGCAACATACTGTAGATGTGATGCATACTTCAGTATAGGGACAAAGTTACATTGGAATTATTATTTTGGCATCAGAGCAGCTTTCCATTGAATTATAATTCTAAGAAACGGTTAATTAAAAGTTGAAGGTGCACCACTTTCCCCACGTGAATGGAATTACATATCTTAAGAAATCAAAGACTAATTCAACTTTGAAGCAATCAACAACTTGTAAAGATTGTTTGATTTCCATGCATATCCTACTTATATACATGGTGCTGTGGTTTACATTCTGTTTTTAAACACTTATAACCATCAAAGAATGAAAACCCTTTTTATCACCCGCGATCTCTTATGATTTTAAGAAAAGTTGCCGGTTGAAATCACTGAAACTGCTCCGTTTAGCGTAAAACCGTATTTAATTTTTTTTTAGCTGAGTAAGCAGATCTCCGCAGTCGGATCCACGATCCCGACATCTATAAAACCTTCGACTGCCGACTTCCGCTCCGCAGACCCAGCTCCTCGCAGATACTGAGTCATCCGCCCCGCGATCTTCATATATTTTTATCGGGGCGCCACACTCGAAGGGTGGGCGTCACTCGGTCTTTTAAACGACTGAGGGGGATTTACTCCGGCCCGTAACATATCTATTTTTCCCTTCCCAATGAAAAGGGGGGTTTGGTTGCGTGGTTTCAAATATTTCTCCTCCCCGCATACATCAGCCAAAAAATCTACGGTAAACCCCTAAAAAGAATATGTTCGCATTAAGGGTGCGTCTCTGGGGTCGTGTGGGAACGATAGATATTCCGCGTGGGGTAAATATCGACCAGAGGAACGAGTTCGATATGATCAAATATTTTCCGAAACTTCCACGAGGTGCATAGGGTGACTCCTCGAGCGGTGCTATACATAAAAACTTCGTGGGAAGGAGTGGGTGGATTTAAGCTATCAGAGGCCCAAGGAACAAGGACCGGATTGAACAATATTTTCACAATGGCATCATTATTCATGTTGTACATTCAATATTTAGACCTCCAATCCATTTTGAGTTTCCTCTGATGGATTTTTGCTAGGAATCACAATCAGGGGCGTATTCAAGCTATCTGAGATTCTAGACGCAGAGATCAGAATGAGGCCTCCACTAGGAACTATATGTAAAAATTCGTATTTTTTCATAAAAGTCACAAATATGAATTCCATGTTAACCTCACACTTCACTATACTAGAATATACAAATGAGTTTTGCATTACAAGACGTAGTATTTCTATAAACTGCAATGAATGATGGATAGGCTTTTTATGTTATATATTGGCATAAGAAATGTAATATATTCAGTAACCATTTTGAGTAGGCTTACTAAACAAATATAAAATTCTTTCTTGAAGCGAAAAGCAAAAAGAATTTCTTATTGAGAGTCCTTCAGCGCAGTCTTGTTGAGGTCCCATGTGGATGAGGTCCTCAGCCTGGGTCTATTGCGCCTAATTATAAATCCGCCCCTGCTCGAAGGTTGAAATAACGGTTTCTGCAGGCATTTGTTTGAAGTAATATTGACATATGAATTGATGCATATTAAAATAGATTATTATGAATTTTACAATAATGAAAAATACTGCTATTTCTCCAACGTAATTTGACGGAAAGTTCTGCTGTGCGAACCCCAACCTTACTGAAAGATTGTTTGCAAATAATTTCAATTTAACATCAGTTCATAATTCAGAACCAATAACACATTTAAATATAATTTATAATATATTTATCGACAAATTCATCATATTAGTAATTTTTATGAGAATTCCACTAAAAAGTAAATTGAACAAACGATTTTAAAAATATAATAATCTTGCTAACCTACAAAGAATTCCAGGGAAAAGCGTACATGCGAAAATTTTGGGAGGGCCTGGATTCGAACCCTGAATCTTTCACTCTCCGGGCGGATTCTTTATCCAAATTAAAGAAATGTCTATTTTTCGGTGGGACACAACGTTTTCCACACAACGTGAGTTTACCCTAAGTTAAAACATGTAGTTTATCGTTTGCTCAAATATGTAAATATGTAAAATTCAAGACTAGCTATACCATAGATTTTGGTTTATCATGTGTTTTGAGACCGAGTTGTTGTCAGTTAATTATCTAAATACCATCTGCTCGAAACCTGGTTAAACGAGCATAATTTTAATTAAATTAAAAATAAAATCTGGGAAATAAATTTTTTTCCTTTTGTACACGAGATATTGGAAGGGAGCAGACATTCAAATGCCAATATCTCCCAAACGAACAGTTAAGTTCACGTTGCGTTGTGAATCTTTCCCATGAATTCTATAACAACTTTTTATTTCGACTTCAAACCAATTCATTTTCCAATCCCATGAGGCTATGGTTATGAAAGTGGAAAGCAAAGATGAACTTCGCAATACAGCGAGACATCTCGGGGCGACAAGATTGAATTACAGTAATCAAGGGCACCGCCTCTTTTTCTATGAGAGCTTCATTTCGTTACCGAGGAATCGTCGTCACTTCTAATGATCATGACGACGATGATGCTCGCTAGCGAAACCAATTCCGAGGTAAAAAGCAGAGGTGGCACACTTTAATTATCGCTGAGTAACTACCCATATTCAAACACTAATGGATAGTCGTAAAGACTTAATCAATGCACGTTGAAGAGCTGCGCATTAAGTTAAATCTACCACTTTCCATTCCTGGAGAATTTGACCTTATCCTCATAGGATACTTATGTTTACTTCAACCCAAAACTTAGTTCCGTCTCCTTGTTGCCTTTATTTTATTTATCACTCATGCACAAACTCTTTCCTTTAAATTTTCTATGACTATGGGCTAGATATAAGGAAAAATAAATATGTCTCAATAATGCCCTTTAAACGTTTTATCATTATCATAAATATGTACAAAATTAAATAGTTACGTGTCCTTCAACTAATCAGCTCATAGTTTTAATCTTTTCAGATCAGTCTAATGAATTTAACCCATTAATCCCGTTTTATTTCACTTTCGAAGCAAAAGTAAAAGTTCATAGAAACCATATAAGCCATGTTCTTTCTATCTATGTAATAGTTTTTGCTGTTTAAATATTTGGAAACAAATACCTTGCAAAAGTCGAAGCGAATGTAGAGAGTTTTTGGAAAAATGCTTTAAAAAAATTAATCGCCTGCTAATTTTCATTTTACTTCCGTAAGATATATATATAAAATAGCTCCTAAAGGAAATTTAATCTCACAGAATCCATAATATTCCATGTAGCAACTGAGCATAAAAATGCAGAAGGTTCCAGAATTTAAATAATTTTGCAGCATAGTATAAGACGGAAAATCAATAATTGAAAATGAAATTTGGAATTCCACTAAAATTTTTTTCTGAGCTTTTTTGCCTGTTTATGCAATCATCACCATGACAGAAAATGCATATTACGTTACGTGGAATTATGTCAGGAAATGAGATGAACGTAGAGTTGAGAATAAGGTTCGTCATCACTGTGCCAACACATACATGTCAACAATGGCAGATGAATGTTGCAACATTTCAATACGAGCCTCAGCTTCATAATTCTTATCGGCTTTATGATAAGAAGGCACAATGAAGTTCTGAACAAAAAAGGAAGACTTGATTCCCTTCTGAAGTAACGATTATGATACTTGCAAAATTTTGCATAGGTAATGCCAGAAAAACAACTCAAGAAAAACCAAACAGAAACGATACTTCAAAAACCAATAAGAGTTTTATAACTTATGCCTATCGTATATCTATCTCCTTATGTTTCCTTTTATGAGAAAATAATGGCTAAAACCTTGCTCTGGCGTAAATTGTTACGTAAGTTACAAACATGTACGAAAGAAGGATTAGAAGGAAGGAGTGGCTGATCTCAAGAAATGGTATTGTATGATAGACTAGAAAAGTAAATGTGGCTAAACTAATGAATTAATGAAAAGTTGGAATCGAAGTAGAGGAAATGGTATTGAATGAAGAAATAAAAGGCGGTAAAGAGTTACGTATTGGGAGGACATAGATTATCAAAATAAATAATTAAAAAGCATTTAAAATTGAATATTAATTAGCAAATTAAATCCCTATGTAAACAACGAAGTGGAGGGGTTGTGTCCAACATAATGATAGTTATTAATTGCTAATTGAAGGATATTACATGAAACGGGAATTCAAGGACTCATTCATTAACCAGCCAGAGGATATAACTACCTTAATACTCCCAGAGGATATAACTATACCTTAATGAAATCATATTAAGGAGCCTTTTACGAGAACAACTTTAATCAAAATTTTAAGAGAGAAGATCTTTCCGAAACCTTTCCTTTGCTAATTCCTGGAGAGTTTTCCAAAGAACATCTATTTTTAACATTTCCGGGAACATCAGTATCCATCTAGAATCAATATCCTTTCGAAATCCATTATTCGTGTAACCTGAATACTACCGTGGTATATGCGGGATAGAATTGTGTCAAGTGTTCAATAGGGAAATTGAATTGCCAAATTTAATTTCTTCCCTGGATGATTTCCCAGACGAGACTTTGTCGTCGACTGAGAGGAACTTATCTGCCAAGCAAACCGGAATAGAGTACAGCGTAGCTTTTCATTCAACGCCGAGTGTATCCATTTTGCAAGTTTTGTATCTTTTGCGCATAACGCGAGTGGCTAGGCAATTTATCATTGTTAATTAAGACACCTCCATGTTATCACTGCATTCTCTAGACAACATACGAATACAACTAAGCGTATCATATCTTCCCCTTCCGTCTGCGTTTCCATGGAAATGCTTCCACGACACAATATTTATTTTTATATTAGAGATAACCATATTTTACTTTAATCAGGGCGATATTACACCTTCTCAGGGCACGTCATAAGCGTCTCTGAAAGCAGGGCACTAGGATCGTGGGACACTAGGCCTGGGCGTCCGCGCAAAACATTTTCGGTGCCGCTGTATTATATTTGTCGAGCGTCCAAAATTTNACTATAATATAATCATAATTACGACCTTATTTTAGTTTTAAGATACCACTCTTAGAATGAACCTTTTACTATTCACGAAGACAAACAACCATACCCTAACCAGGATTTGAACCCGAGGTCCCGGCGTTGCTATGCTATCACCCTAACCACTACCACACCGAGGCCACTGTTACGACAAATAGAACGAAAACTTTAACAATAACGTCTCTTTTCGAAGAAATTTAAGAATGTCTTTTTAGCAGAATACCAACTCTTTACTACCCCGTTTTTTGAATGTCCGCCCTCTGATAGCCGAATGCCATTCGAATAAACTCGACCCCAAAAAAGTTACCCAAAAAATTACTTAATCTAAACTCCGCCTGTACCAAATCGATAACTCCAACCTCTCAAAGCAGCAGCTTTATCTTTTTCGGTCAGGACAACCTGAAAACTTAAGACGGACGTAAAGGAACATGAAGACGCAAGGATCATGGCGGCGAGTCACCCCATCGGCGCCAGAAACGTCTAAATCGTCTTCGCTATATATTCCAGACCCCAAAGGACATCGTTGCACATCAATTCAGAGCCGTTTCCCTTACCACACGGGGCGAAACACTCCCTTCTCCATCGTGTATGACTACTCGACACCGATCGTAGCTGTTTCCCTCCTATCCTTTCTCCAAAGGGGGGAGGGTGTATCCTAGCAGTTATGCTATCCACCCAACGCTACCTTTCACCGTTGAGAACAACATTCTGTCATTCCTTCCTTTATTTAGATTTCCGCTTTGCTTCTTAAAAATGTATATATTGTAGTTTATAAGTTTTCAAATTTTATATAATCTTGTTTGCACGTTGTTTTGTGCAAGTGTTAAATGGAAGATGAGACTCTCAAGTCCCAATTGCGCCCAATAAATAGGAGGTTTATGTTGTATTGTATTTTATTATAAACGCGAGACATAGACAAACAGATAGAACGCGACAGTCGGTTATTTACCTTCCTAAATAACTCACTTGTAATATTACAAATCGAATGTTATTGGGCTTTCAAAACAGCAGGATTCAATATAATACAAGAAAATGTATCTAATTCTCCCAAAAATGGTAAAGCTAATAAAATGATCATTGGTAGGACTTCAAAGAAGATGGCTTATATTGAAATTGAGTCTCACGAAGAGAAAGGAAAGAGAGCCGAGAAAGAAAGCCCCCAGGGTCGAAACAGAACGAGATAAAAAAGACGAAAACTAGAGAGGAAGCCCTGAGGAAACCAATAAGAAGGAAGAGGGAAAGAAGACAAAAATGAGAAGGAAATAAAGGCGGAAACAGACAGAGGAAGGAAAAAACCTACATCTCGAAGGGTTCTTAGCATGAAACAGGCTAGTATATAGCAGGATGTAGCGGAAGGGCGAATAGAGCAAGGAGTTAGGTTCTTGGGATATGGTTTTCTTGAGAGAGTTCTCCCCGGAGTCGGAAGCAGATAAATCCCCCTCGTTTCCGTCACATTTAACAATAGAGGAAATGGAAGCCACTGTTGTACCCCTCCAAACCCTTATTTCCCTACCACTCACACACTCCTATCACAACCCTCGCACACGACAACCCACGCCGTGGCAATCCCTAGCCGAAAACCATTTCTGGGGTTGGGTATCATAGAAAGTGTATAGCAGAGAAACAGCGTTGCCAACTCAAATTATAAATCAACCGAATTCAAAATTCTGCAAATATGCGGAAGATTGCGGTTTCCTACACGATCACCTACATACAATCAATGAGTCGACGCAGAATCCACAAAGGCGATTGCGAAACCTTTCAAATGTGCAATGAAAGTTATGTGATACGATAATATCTAATATTGAATGCATTGATATATCTTAGGACAAAAAGAACCACTTTTTTCGTGGTATAATTTCATTGTATTGCGTTATGGAGACTTGCCACATAGTAATGCCAGAAGGAATTGATAATATATGGTAGGAAGAGTCGAGAAGACGAAGGGGTCTTGGCACGAAACAGGCTAGTACATCGCAGATATAGAAGAATTTTCGACAAAAACTTCTTTTAAAACATTATATTTAACTTTTAAAGTAGGGTGCAGTAAAGTAANCCGATAAGTATTGTTAAAAATACAGAAAAACGAACTTAGATTACATGGTATACTCCTCGGTTCGCACGACAAAGATTCGAGCGGTTGAGACACGAAAAGTTATTCCATCAATTTTTCACTCGAGCAATTTGTAAACATTAGTTTTGTCTACGTCTATGTAAATAGCCTGCAAGCCGCCTTTCGGCGTGTGGCAGGGGGTGCATGCATCATGACTCTATTTCCCTAATCGATTACTTTTGCGTATCTCGGAATAAAGGGGCTATTGAATCGATTTCTTCCAGCACCTATTTCCGTGATCTTTCTCGCAGTATCGGAACGGCCTATGTAACAGGGTGGACACATTATATCGGCTGCATCGTCTCTGAACATTTTTCTAAATTAATCCAGTAAATTAATCCTCTCCTGAAATCTTCCAACTTTTAAAGGATTCCCACTTTGCATCCTGAAGCATATGGGTAACGCTTATTGATTTATCGTAGCGATCCTTTACAAAACGTATCGCCTTTCGCTACACATTTTCTATTTCTCGAATACACTCCCACACACTACATGCACAATCAAGATGAGGCCTATCTAACGCAAAATAACTTCCTAATCGTTTTAGTATCACATCACTAGTGGTTTTGCTAGTTAGCACATAGTCGCATTTGGTTTATAAAGATATTGTGTGAAATAACCTGGTAAATGGAACGGAAATGTATTGATACAGCGTGATTTTGCTGGAGGGGATTCATAGCTACCGGAAGGGAGTAATCTCTACCTAAGGTACAGATGACTCCCCTAGAGACATTGAGTCATCTGTACTCATATGTACCTCCTACACCGGTAATTTCTGAAATCATCACACTAGTTAAGAAAATATCGATCATTTTAGTGATCAAATGGCAAGAATATGAAAGATTTAGTTTTGATACATCCTCCACACCTCCGTGATCATATGGTCTCGCTAGGCGTTAATGGGTTAATTTCAAGCTCTCCGTTCACGATCCATAGAGTCCAGGTAGGCCACTGGGAAAGAAGGTCAGGTGCAAGGAAAAGATAGTGAAACCAACGCTGCGTGACCGTATCCATTAGTACGTGGCAATCGGAATAAAGCTCTGTATCGGTTTTTACTTTACGGTGGGAAAAGTGATTAAGGATGACCCTAATACCATGGGCAGGTGCACCCGACGGGAAAAGCACTAAATCCCAGACGTGAAGCGATAGAATCCAACCCAAAACCGTATAAAAGGGATGCTTCGGAATAGTTCGTATTTTTTTTATAAGGCGCCAAGTCACATGCACTAGATCGTCAAAGGAACATCGAACGGCTGTCATCGTAACTCAGCGCCTGCTTTATATCGCCTGCTTCCTTTCCCCAGCCTTCCCTCCATTTCCCAAACCCACCCTTACCTCCCTTTTGTACTTCTCTCAAATTTAACGTTCCCCTCACCCATTTCATTCCCTCCGCTTTCCTTTAGGTTCTCCGCTTTATTTCTTCCCTCTTCTCTCTCTGCCAACCTTTGATTTGCTTGCCCTAATTCTTAACATTTAAAACCACCAACATTGCCTTCCACTCGTTTAACTTATACTCCTTCTTAGTTTCTTTAATATTAAAGGAAAGAACGGTGAGATTTTTTTTAGAATTAAGTTGCAAATCGCTTAAGATGAACGAAAATATTTCACATGCATTACGCTTATGGGCGGATTTATAATTAGGCTCAAGCTGGGAGCCTCATTCACATGGGCGCCTCAACAAGACACTACTTATAAACTCTCAATAACAAAAATTCTTATTTTCTGCTTCAACAAAGATTTTTACATTTGTTGAGTAGATCTACATACTATGTTTATAGAATATATTACATTGCTTTTGTCTCTATATAATATAACAAATGTATCCATCATTCACAGCAGTTCATGGAAAGAATACTATGGCCTGGTATTTTATTGTATACTTAAAATGAACTTTAACTAAAGTTCACTTTAGATCTCAGTATCATATTGTTTTTTTTTAGGATTAAAGTGAAGATAATCGTGTTTCTAAACGCTAATTCATTACATATATAGGAGATTTACTACAATTTTCACTTTAACTCAAACAAAACATTACAATACCAGGCCTTAAAGTGAACTTATGTTAAAGTCAATTTTAAGTATACATTATAATACCAGAACTGAGTAATGCGATGAAAAAGTAATTTGTTTATTCTTGTCACAGGGAATCGTGAGATTTCTATGAGATGTATATTTGCGGATTTTAGGAAAAGAATCGAATTTTTACCCATAATTCCTAGTTGGGGCCTCTGATTTTTACGCCTATGGTCTCCGATAGCTTCAATCCGCCCCTGATTACGATACCTTGCTAAAATCTATCAGGGAAAACATGGGTACGATTGGAGATACAGAGGTTGACTTCACAACATAAATAATGTCGTCGTGAAATTATCGTTCCCTTTCTTTCATTTAACATAAATTGACGCCTACGTTACCTATCTTACTATATGTCCATATTTTCAGACGTCAGCAACAACTCCTCTTAATCGCTTGCTTGATAATATAAGTAATAATAATAAAAATAATCAAGAAATATAACCAAGTACTCCGAGTTAGCAATAGAAATAAAAATGTAACCATAATTATTTCAACGGGAGTAGTAGTACCAAAAACAGTGGCAGCCAGTTTAGAAAAATTAACCGTTGAAATTAACTTGCATTTAATTTTAAAAAATCAGTAATCTTATTGATAACTGCTACTTAATTAGAACGTTTTAAAGACAAATAATCTTTGTAATCATATGGAACTTGACATCAGTTCGTTCCCATAACAACATAACATTTTGGCGAGAACGAAGTAAATAATGACAATAAACCAATTCTCTTCGAGTCATATGTCAATCAAAATTTTCAACGATTTTCGTAATCGGAAATTAAGAACTGAACTCTACTTACTATTCGCTTTTTCCTCCGAAAACTAAAAACTTGCACTTAACCCGAACATAACAGTTCCGCGGACAATTGAAGCAGAAAATTAAAAACCACTTCTCCTGTAGTATCCGTTTTTTCCATGGTTTTCGACATATGCTCCTCGGATATTTCACGCTTTTGCATTATTAAAAAAAAATCTTGTGAAACACGAGTCGCACAGTCCGCGCGACTAATTAAGGCTACATTTTTCACAGTGGAAACAAAAGTGAATCCACATTTACTTCCGCGTTCCTTCTCTTTGCTCTTTCTTCCCTCTTGATTCATCTCTCTTTCTCCCGTCCTCATTCTCTTCCTTTAAACTTTACCCACTCACTCCCAAGCATCTCTTCGTTGTAATCGTGCCTTTTCTCGCTCTCCCCCTCCTTTCCTCAACGCCCTCTTTCTTCCTTTATCCTCCCCTCTTTCTCTCCTTCATCCACCCCTCCCCCTCTCAATTCGTCCATCACGGAAAACGAAAAGACATAAAAGTCAGAGAGACAGTGAGATTCGAGACACTTAAAGGAGAAGACGGCTCTGGATGGAACGAAGGGTTACGACCCCCAGCACACAATGGAAAAGAATAGTATTTACGCGATGTGGAAGAAGCGAGTCTTGGCAGGAGTGAGACGGAGGGAAAAAAAAGAAGGGGAGCTAAAGCAGTAAAAACCGCGCGAACAATTTCCTTCCGTATGCGCTAACTCCGGGAAAGGAGCGCTTGGGAGAAGATGAAAGTTGACGTTCGAAAGACATGGATATAACCGTATACAGGAGAGAGAGAGAACCAAGGCGGAAGAAGAGATGTAAAGAAGAAAACTGCGGATGAGGAGATTTGAGTACATAGAGCAGAGGTTAGGAACCTGCGGACTCCAGGTCGCATAAAATAAAACCTCAGGCGCCCAATGCAGCTTTTTCGTCACTTCCTGAAATAAATAAACGAATTCAATCAATTTTCCAACCTCGTTACTTACGAAAAAAATCGAAAATACTCAGAACGGCTTGAGAATATGTTCTGGTTTTGATAGCTTAATTAGATAATCTGCCCGGAAAGCGGAAGATTTCAGGTTCGAACCTTGGTACCGTTTGACTTTCTTCATGTCCTTAATTCTCTGGGAGTTTTCCCATATGTCTTCACGTGCAATGTTACCTTAACTTTTTTCCTTCAAGTTCACTCTGCAGCAGAAATCGTTTTCCATTGTGCTATAGGGAAAAGTTTGACCTAACTGGGACCCAAACTCGGATCTTTAACTTGCCGAGTGGTTAATCTATCTTCTTATTGAACTAGTATTGAACTATTTCACCTTTGATTCTTCGGTCAGAGACTTTGAGTATTTACCTAATTAAATGTACGCAATCCGTCACTCAACTGCGGCCAAATGGTTAGATATGCAGTATTATGGTTTTTATGCAGCCTAATGCTACCAATGAGTACTTCTGATGTAAAAATGTTCCCCACCTTTGCAACAGAGATAAAGCTTCATTAAATACCATGAGCTGTGTAATTCCAACGTTAAAGAAAATTATGTTAAATAGTAGAGAACTACTTGTAATTATATTTCCGAGAAACTCATAACTGCGTCTTCAGCAATGGCTCGGATTATTTTACCAGCGTATTTAAATTCCGAGAGAATATTATAAAATGTTATCAGAACAGTCCATTAGAAGCACTTATTCAGAATGGAATCACTATTATTTAATATAATTTATGAATAATTTCCTCTTGAAATCAATTTCGGAGTTAATAAATGCAACTAACTCTGTTTATTTTTAGCTATGAATAAATGAGTTGTACAAAAGAATGATACGAAACAACAAATAAAGAAGGGAGACTAATTAAAACAGCGGAAAAGAAAAGAAGAAACATGTTCGGGTTCGATAGTCTCATCAAGAAAGCATTTGAAGTAATGATGGAAGGGACAAAATTCAGAGGAAGACATAAATAAGATTATGAGAGACAGGTTGACGTTAGGAATAAGAAAGGAATGAAGCGATTGGCTGAAATCAGGACGGCCTGAGGAGCTGCAGCAAACCAATATTCCGATTATCAACATCCAATGACGATGAGAGACATCAACATGCGAAAAAGATGACACAATCACCGTCGGGACAAGGACGTTGAAAGTAAGGAAAGTCCTTAGGCATAGCAACTTGTTTTACTCGGAGAAAAAAATCCGCGAGAAAGTTTAAATTGATTCTAAGGGAGTTGTGCAACGAGAGACTTGTAGAAATAAAAAACGTCGGACTTTAAGCGGAGAAATCCGAGAGAGGGTGAAAAGGCGGTGAAGATCCACCACCCCTTACTTTCGTTCCCATCCACGCCGATTTCGAAAAGAAAGGTCTTTTAGTGAAGAAGAGGAAATGGGCAAGAAGAGAAAGGTGAAATCCGTCCAAAGCTAGAGTAGGACAATATTAAGAACGAAACGAAGGCGATGGCGGAGTTAAGCTGTGGAGATGTTCGGAAGAGGAGTGTGGGAGGAAAAATGAGGCGTAGACCGACGGACTACAAAGGGCTGCGTGGGAGGGAAAGGGATGGAGAGGAAGGGGATGAAAGAGGTTTCGAAATGGGAGTGTTTGCGTGCGAGACAAATCAGAGTAGAAGTGGATAGAGAAGCGTGGCGAAGCGGCGAGGACAGCACTCACTTCGGGCTTTAATTTCGGAGACCGCAAACGACTTGGTGACAGAGAGCTAAAGGGAATGGGAGGGACGAGATACTAGAAGTATTTGAGGAAGGGGTGGAAAACAAAGAGGGAAAGATAGGTATAGATGAGGGGGAAATGTAGGGGAGGTATTGAAGACGGAAGTAGAAATGATTGGGAAAGAAAAGTGCGAGGGGATGAATGGAGAAATTACATACTGGGAAGGGAATAAAGGCTAAAGAGAATGAAAAGGGGTAGATCAGGGTTGTCCGACCTCGTTGGTGGAGGATCCACGTTAGAATTTTTATAAATCAAGAAATTGTCCTTTGAATTAGTCAACGCCTCTTTTTTATACTCCTATTACTATTTCCTATTTTTCTCATAACTATTTTAAGCAAGTTTTTACAGTATCAGTTACGCAATTTGCAAGTATCTTGAAAACTGCAAATATAAAAAGATTTTCAAACTATTTATCATCGATTTAAAATCGGGTCATCCAAAACAAGGGCGATTATGAAGAATGACTGTATGAGATGTCCGTTAACTTGCATGTTATTCATCAGAGGTTATGCGTTACTAAAATATATTAGCCATTTCTCATTTGAGAATTTTTGCAGATCCGCTTAAAGCTTCCAATTCGTCATATTCTAATCTGCAGGCAATGTGTTGTACAACTATTGGTATATGGATATAAAAATATAGCGTAACAAAAATTAACAAGGTTAAAACAAGAAAGAAAAATGTATAAAATTGTGCGCAGAAGCAATGTATTTTTAGTAATAAAGTAAATAATAAAAATATTGAAATTGAACATTGCGTTTCTATTTTCGTGCCTTAAGTAATAATTAAATATTGAGA
>KZ308734.1:17493-56874 GCA_000376725.2 Ladona fulva
CATTTGCGTTACTTTTTAACTCTATTACGGCTTAGATGCTGCTCAATAAACTAACAATCAATTATCAAGGCAAAATCGAAACGGGAATTAGCTCAAAATATTATCCGAAATGTCTGTACATTCCTTATGGAGTAAAAATTAACGTGCCCTGGCATCGAACCGATGATTTAAATTAGAATTTCAATTTAGAAGTCCTTAAACTTATACATGATCTAGACTCATTACTTCTATCCAGTTTCCGAATTTTAGCAATTTTGTTTTTCGGAAAGCGTCTTGAAAACAATTTTCTTCAAGAAAAAAAAGGTCTCGTCGACCTTCCCCTTAACCCTGAACTAGCATTCACTCATTGAGCGCTACTTTAGTACAGTGCTCCCTGCCGGTTAAGTGCTCCGTGCCTCCTACACCGGTTCGACTTTGGTAGAAGCGGTCCCGAGTTCGATTCCCGGTAGGAGCCAATCCGAAATACCTATACGAAATGAACTTAGTTGTCGATGAACTTTTAGCACGATTTCTTCAAGACTGTTCAACAACCCGCCAAACACTGCTCTACCACTCTAGTTTATTCCTAGTGTTTACAACTTGAGATTGCTGTGTAAGGCAATTCCAGCAAGCGAAATTTTAATCTAAAATTTTGCCAATACTGAGACTGATGGGGAATCATCTCTGTATGTCTATCAGCCGTACCTCTGTCGATTCCGTCAGAGGGATGGAAAATGGATTGATACGCGATATCTTCACTTTCTTCTCGCATAATTAGTCATAATGAAAATACGAATCTACACTTTTTATCTAACTAACTTTTTACCCAAGTTTCATTTACAAACATTTCCGACAAAATTTAAAAATCAAAAGAATTTGTTTAATAATCACGTATTTCTACTAATGTAATCAATATGCTGTAGCTTCACTTGGAGGAACTCCATGATGAAATAAATATGAAAGTACTTCGTCAAGAAACTTTTGGAAACTTTGTGGAAATTTTCTTGTGGAAACTACGAAGTACTTTTATATTTATTTCACGTATTTCTACTATGAAAGATTACACAAAAATGGTTTCACATAAATGTATAACTTAAATAAATTTTAATGAAACATTTTGTATTATATGTCATTTTGTAAATATACATTAATAGAGGGGATTTCTATGAAGTCAAAAATTACATAGAGAGCTATAGTCTAAGAACTATTAGCAATGGAAAATCGCTATAATTGGATAGCTTGCGTTCCGCCGTAGTACCAGAGGGAGTTCGCACCCTCGTTTCAGAGCTTCAAACCTCCTCTTAACCTCTGACCTCTTCTTTGGGGCTTCCATTGAAAACGTTTCGTTGGCGCGCAATTAAAACGTCAGGCGAGGGCGCCTCAACAGAGGAAGATAGGAGAGCTAATCCAACGCCATCTTCTCGCGACCTCTGTAAGTAGCAGCACTTTATCTCGCTCTCCCCATTTGCATTCGCCCCTTTCCGTGTCCCATTCAACCCCCTCCCCCAACAAGAAGCTGATGAACATAGTCCCCAACTGACTTAAATTTAATTACCGCACCCTGTGCGTGTAAAACGCTAAAATTTCGCATTTTAGACCAGTAATTCTCGCAAAAAAGCTTTCTCCGGCCACAGGTGTTGACAGACGCCTACAATAAGATCGAATTTCAACAGACAGTTGCCGCTCATAAAAGTACTTCTTCCCCTTTTCCCTCATTTCACTCTCTTTTTCTGTTAAATATTAATGATACTGCTCTAAATATTTAACTGAAATTAGAGAACGATCTATAGTTTTTAAATATGGTAAAACTTTTTCACAAATCACATCATGGCGTTTTGTTTGAGATGTTGACTGGTAGTTCTCTAAAAATTATAGGATATCAACGAAAATATGTACAAGTGATTGCAGCCATTCTTTGAAAACTTAATAGGGGAAAAGTATACATTAAATAATGGTGAAACACAAGATTTCTATCTTCCACATCAAAATGTTTAAATGAGAGGTATTGATATTTCAATAAGTGAATGAATGAGTAATTTAAATTAAGAATATGCCCTTTTTATAACGGAGTTAGCGCCATGAAATACTTTCCCAGCAGAGCTTTTGAAGTACTTTAGTTGACTAGTCATCTTGAAAATACCCTGATTAAATTTATTGATCATGGAATTGTGGGTTAATACTGCACGCCTAACCAACAGAACCAACCACACCGACCAACGAACCACTCATACGTAAATAGGAATTTTTAAGTGAAATTATTTATATAGAATTTAAACATTTTACACTATGACTATAAATATACATATATCTTTCTCAACCCACTCTCAGTTATTCATTGTAATTGTTTTTGGTTTGATACGAATACCACTTTAATACTATGACAAGGTTAAAAACTTGTATTATGAATGATTGACGTTTTTGACGAAGGGGACGTGTGAGAGGGCACATTCACATAATGGTAATAGTATGTACATTTTAGGTGAATCGAATACATGCCGTTCAACTTTTGGGCTTCTTCCTAATGTCCGAAGGCCTCTCTGACGCGTAATCGCTTCCCATTGAGGGCCTCATGGACTGCATATTTAAAAAGGATATAAAAACAAGGATGAAGGAAAAAATAAGTATAGGTGGTTAAGCTGGCTCGGAAACCTTTATACATCCACATCTGAAAGGGCTGAACTCAAGTTAATTGTATCTACACATAGTTATATTACATCGACAAATACGCCCAGGCAGTTGTTTACCGGCGCGTAGCATAGCAACTACTCTTATACCGCCTCATTTCTTAGTTAATTGCGAATTTCTCAAGGAAAAATGTCGCTTCTAAGCCGATTTAGCTGGTATCTACTTCTTAGCCTCCTGGTATCTAACCTTAGCTATTAGATTGCCTCTTGGTATCTGATCATATCCCGTGGCAGTTTGTAAACATGGTATTTGTAACTAATGAAGTATATTTTGTTTAAATTTATAGAGTAAAATTCAAGTCAAAGCCTACGCTGATAGTCCACGCAAAATCTCTTACTGTATGGAGTCCTTCGATTTTCAGGGGACCTATGTATTGAGGGCCCCCGCATCACTTGCTGCGGGATAGCAACGGATTCCTTCATCTGCATTAATACCCTGCAAGCCGCCTTTTAGCGGTAGGGAAATTTTCCGGTGAACCTCTGCTATGCCCTTATATTCCTTTTTCTTAGCATTCTCACCTTACCAACTCACGAATCCGATGCTTTTCTGTAGGATGCCACGTTACATTATATAGTCCAGACTAGGTGAGCATATTTGCGCTAAGGCTATGCGTGTAAGATTACAGTATCTTGCTAGACTTCTCTTCCATCGTTCGAGACAGTGGTCGGCAATCTTTCTTCACCTACCGCCCATCTTTGTACAGTATAATTTTTCTACTGCCCACCGATTTCCCAATAACTTAATTCAACGCTAAAGGAAGTAATCATACAACAAACGATCCGAAAGAATAAAATTATTCGTTGACTTGATACATTAAAGAATATACAAAAATTGGGGTCTATGTTAAATATGATTGAAGTAGTAGTAGTAATTTTAAAAGTGCTTTTGACGCTTTCCTAAAGGAAGCGGTATTTGTCGCCGTCCTTCCGACATGCACTTAAATTTCCTTAATTATGAAATTTCGCTCATTGTCGGCCTCGAATGTCGATTTGTTCATCTCGAAATCACTCACCGCCAACCTGAAGGGTTAAAACACCCACCAATTGACTGTAGGAACCTATTCGGCGACCAAAATCTGCAGCTTTTCTTAATTTAATTACTTTGTCTGAGAAAAGTTATCTGCGTAGGGTATGAGTTTTAGCTTATTTTCTTTGTTTTCACTGCAGTCCATACACAGAACCAGATAAACTCTTTTGAGAATATTTTTGAGACTTCCCGCATTCAAATCCGTATTGGTATAAAATATTAAATGTTTCTAGAACGCTGCAACGCTGTAAGCTTTCTTTTAGGTCACATAATAACGAAATCAACATGCATTCAGCCCTGGGAGAGAGCGCGTGTTTCCCAGTATGAAACTGCATGTAACTGAAGCATCAGTGAATACGTATTTGCGGCGAATGTCTTGAACTTGACTACTCAATTTGCTTGAGTACAAAATGTAGGAGAAAATTTACGCTCTTAAAGAAACTGAAAGTAAATCTCTGCGTTCTTGGGCATTAAAGCATCGTACAATCGCGTTGGTTCACGATTTGTTGACTCCTGGAGGGTGGAATCTTTTGGAAAAGCGTGGTACCTTTAATTTGAGACCTTGGAATAGCGCAGGTGGAAGCATAAGGCTACATTTGAGTTGCCTGTATTTGAAATGTGCGGCATTATAACTGTACGAAGGTAAGTATTTACAATTGTTACAGAGTCGAGGGTAATGCGAATTGTAAGTGTACAGTTACACAAAGAGAGAATATTTCCCTGTTATTCTCACTTTATGCAGTTGAAGAGACTTGGAAACAATGAAACTTAAATGTTTCAGTTCCGCTCAAGAAGTGGAGAAAAGGCCACACGCAAGGCTGAAGTGTCCCTCTTCTGGCCTAGCCTATCGGTAGACTTGGGAATGAAAGGAAGAAACGGAGTAAAGAATCAGAGGAAAATAGAGGGAAATGTTGCATGGAAGAGAAGAGAAATATAGAGGCAAAAGGAAGGACGAGAGTGGAAGGCGAGAGCAGCACGCCCAAGACGACCAGTTGGCCCAGAGGCGGGGAATGAAGGGGGTGTGGGGGGAGCGGGGGCGGGGGAGGCGGCAGCAGTAGCAGCGGCAGCACCCTTGGCGACTGCGGAAGTCCACACTCAGCAGATTTGAGCCATTCGCTCGCTCCACGCACTCCACCCTCTCCACTTTTGGAATTCCATCCTATTCTCTCTTTCCACTATCTCCCTCTCCTACTCCGCTTCTTCCGCTCTGTTTTTCTCCGGAAAATAACGCTTCTAAAGGGACGCGGAAGGTTTGGTGAAATTTTGACGATAAAACGGCGAGCGTTACAAAGTTTTAGGTAATCTAAACTACTCAGGTCTTTTAGTCCACAATGAGTTTAGTAATCTCAAGAAAGAGGAACTGGGATTCCCCTGCAGATGTATGTATGTATGTATCTTCAGCGTATGTAGGTAAATTTTCTATACTTACAAAACCTGGATGTTAAATGGAATTCAATATATACTGGTAATTTTACTTTTCAATTTATCAGAGTCCACCTTGAGTTCTATTTCCAATTTATCTACGTAGTAAAAGGAATAAACGCGAATTATATTCGAATCACTCATGAGCTGAATGTAACAATTGTGGAACGGAGGAAAGGTGTTGAAACATTTTCTATTTCAGGCGATGGTTAATCACAATGGAGTCATTTTTAACATTTTAATAACAAACTATAAAATGCTCATCTCTAATTAGACCTACCTATCTCTAATTAAACGAAATTATAAAACTAAAAGGAATACAAAATAACACTTTTACAACTGATATATCGTGTTTAATAATAAACGAATCTATTAGTTACCCCTATATTTCGATACCAAAACATGAGTTAAACTGACCGTCATCTCCTTCACTTTTTGACGACAAATCTATCCATCGATAATCGAACAATATTTTCTTCCTCTTTCTTTTCACTTGCAACCTTCGAAACTTTTAATCACTCTTTCAGTCCCAACTGTATATCTGACCAACACTCTTATCCTCCACGTTTACCTGTCTTTCAGGGATATCTTCCTCTAGATTCCAAATCGTCAGCTCTCTCTGCATCATGAGAGCCTCCCTATCTACGTAATTCTTCTAAACTCACTCACTGTCAGTTACGCATCCCCCATTCCTTAAGACAGGAAACAAGGGAAGAATGAGATTTGGTCCATTTGTAATCTCAGCCAACCACGATTGTTTACTCAGCTTTCATGTTTACATTTTCAAGTACTTATGTGATTTCTTCATTAACTTACGCAAATGAGATTGAAACTATTGCAATAAATATTCTCTAGAATTCAATCCATACTCAGTTCATAATAGAAATATTTAGTTCACCAAATTTTCATTCGCGTATGAAACTAAGTTTTGAAATGGTGGAGGATGACATAGGTATGAATATAATGGATGGATTTCATTGGATATTGAGTGCTATTTTAGCAGAGGGATGAAGAGTATACATCAGGAAGGAGTGTCTGGGAAGGCTGCATTAAAACTCCAGTCGATTGACAGGTGAGAGCTTTAACAGCAACGGTGTGTTTCCCAATGATCCCCTTTAAGAGAATGATAAATATACTAAAAAGAAATTAAGCGCTACCCTATGATATGGACCATAAGTGTATAGTTATTCTCCTCGGTAGATATTTACAAAAATATATCCCAAAATTAGAGCACCGTTCTTTTGGGACACTGATAGGCTATGCCAATTTGTCATATTTGATAAATTTCTTAAAATATAAGCAAAAAAATTAAAATAGGGAACCATAATGTATATAGCTATACCTTCCTACAGATAGTAATAACTTATAAAACCTTCCTTACTCTGGGCTTCCCTTCAAGTTTGAGTTGGCGAAGGTGCCCACAACGCGATAGATGACAACTCAACACCCACTTCCTATATTCCAGAAGTAGACTGTTCTAAAATCTCTAGATTGCCTAATTCATCACATTAATCATTCACTATATTATATGGAGTGGATTTCTTTTGTTGTCGATCTAAACAAATCATATATATTCAACTTGTATCTTAGCCGCGATATTTTATATTACTAATATATTTCCTGAGATTAATCTCCAATGCAATACAGAAGCTTTCACAGGCATAGTTCTCAGACTGGCCCTCAGTTATTCCACTCCACGTCCGATTAATTCAACAAATCAACATTCAAAAGAAAATTGTTCAAAAATTTGACAAATGCGGTCTTTTCTACAATTCCTGAAACAAATGCACACATGTGAATAATTCTGTTTCCCAATCTTACTTAAATTCAAAATAAAAGTGAAAATATTTTGCCGTAGATAACTCACTGATATTATTCGTTATCCTTCGCATGTCTTTAATGTTAAACGGTGTAAATGGAGACAATTAACCCAAAAGCGGTCTTATTATTTCACGTGCGGCCTATTGGTTTCTCGGGCGACTGAATGGCTCATACTCGTACATACACACATGCGGCCCTCCTTTGAAGAAACGTTTTCCTCCCCAACATTAAATCTAAGTGTCTACTTATCCGAAAACACTGAAACTATTTCCCGCAACAGAAAGTTATGGATGAATATTGTGAACAGAAGAGTCGATCGACGATCTCACCCCGAAAGGGAGCAGAATGGTTCAAAAGTATATTCATTCATGTATGTATTTCACGTTTCTCAAACTGTAATTGACTATATCTTAGTTAATTAGTTTCACAGAAAGGGATTATTACTATTATAGAGAGCTGATTTTATCAAAATGAACGAAAATTCTCGGGGAGGAAGACTTTTATATCACAGTCCCCTACGCTTAGATATCTTAAACTGCGTCATTTAGCACTGGGGTTCGAATTATCGATCGTGTGATATTTGCATCGTGAAAGATCGCTACCCTTTCGCATGCTTCAATGTACTTGACTACATTTTCCCTACGAATCCTTAATTTCAATTGTACCTGAGTTTCACCGCTGCGAAGTCCTCTTGCGACTTATAGCGATATATGCGACATAACTAGAATTGCATTAATCAGATAAATTATATAGTTCAATGCCACGATTCGGTACAAAGCAATGCTTGGCATAGAATAAATCTCTCGACCCTTTATCCCAAGTTTTCCTCGCTTTTTCTGAAGATTAATTCCAGATTAACTTAAGCCCTCCTACCAGACAGATATAAAAATCATGTCATATGGAGCTAAAAAATTGAACAACTTAATTCAATGCTCCATTCGGTAAATATACCCAAATAAAAAGACTTGGAGACAGTCGATGAGAGTATCCTGCTGTATGAGTCAGAAACGTGGAAGATGGCAATCGTTCAAGAGAAGCGTACAGGAGCGATGGAAACAGAATACTTCCGACGAAGCTGTAGGTCTACACTTGACTATTTTAAAAACGAGAACACAGAAAAAAATGCTACATAAGGAAATAGGGATCAGAGAAAGAAAAGAAAATCAAAGGCTGCTGTGGGTTGGGAAGATAAAAAGAATGTCCCCAGAGAGATGGCCTACTATGGAAGTGTTCTCTAAAGACTTGAACGAACTCGAGAAACCTGAAGCCCGACTGGGCCTTTAGGTCTACAATTTTGGCACAAATTCCCGCCATTCTATAGCCTAATTGAGGGGTTCTTTTTCTTTCTTTGATAACCTAAATTTATTATTCAAGAAAGCCTCAACAACTTACCTTCTACAAAGAATAGATATTTCATCATATGTTTTTCCGAGGGTTGTTTTCACTAGTTTCTGGATAAATAATAGTTCTCTGTTCCTCTACAGAAACAATTTCCTTTCTCGCGGTATGTTAGGTTTTAGACGGGTAAGAATAATACTGTCAGGCTGTGGCTTTGGGCCATGACTGGGCTCGAATTTGTAAGTGCGAGATTGGTTCCACAGTCACACATAAAAATACTGCGAAAATTGCATTCCTAATGAGCATTTATGGAGACACTGGTACTGCTGCGACAAGCGCCGAATTCTTCGCTATCGATAAACTTTTATTTTGATGTTTAAAAGGCAATTATTGCACCGTTTTCCTTGTTTAGCTAATTTCCGGAAGTTTTGACACTGAGAGAATTAGTAACAGAGGACAAGATAAGGCAAAAGAGGGATCCGTAGTGTAACGCTCCCCGTGTCTTCATTGTTTTGATGGAAGGGGAGAGGGCAGCGTCCACAGTCTGCGAGAGAAGTTTTTCTCCCCGAAGAGAGTCCCCTATCGGAATCAATCGCAGGGGGAGCCAAGAAAGAGGTTAACCGAGAGAAGAAAAAAAGGGAGGTAAAAAGAGCAGAGGAAGGGAATGAGCTATTGAATTGCGTCTGTGTCCCTTAGGGATTGGAATAAGGATTAAGGATGAACGTTTTTCGGCCCTTGTTGCCCAAGAAAGAAATATTTATCCCATCGAAATGGTTCGTATGGAGCGGAAGAAGGGGGAAGAGTTACGACTTTGAAAGTTTAACTCGACTCACTGATGACGTATCTACAAAAATTACATATATGCTTTTACTTAAACTGACCAATGCTCTAGTTGTAGATTAAATATAAGTCATACGTGTCATTGAAGGTCTACTCTGCATTGGAGTAAGATATCGCGATCGGGCTGAGTGAGTAAACTGTGAGGTAATAAGGGTCGGAGTCATTGGCAAGTCTTGTAAAGGAATACCAACGGAATCGCCCTGCCGATTTGAGCGCACTATTTATGATGAAGGGATAAAACATAAGGTAAGTGTGACGTGATTAGTTTACATTGTCCTCAGTTATGTTTTCATAATCCATTTCTAATAAACTATTTAATTTCCCAGTCACATCCACATTTCATACCTGTACCCTGATTTAATTTCTTCTTTATATTCCGTTGTCCCAATGAGAGCCAAATTGAGGCATCGGCATCTGGGAATAGGTTACAGTAATGAGAAATCAAAATAAAATTAATATTTCTCCGTGTGTCTTCGAGGATCCAAGACACATCTTAAAAGAAAGAACACTTCGTACTTTTTGAAGCAGGTTTTTATTTGATTAATGTCGTCAACGTCATCTTCAGGCGTCAGGTAAACATGTGGAAATTACAAAGTCTTCTTTCTTTACCTTAGTATGTAATGTTTAATCATTTGAGGCCTTGCCCCATGTATTCATATCTATTCCATATTTATTACAGTCATCGATATTAATCGCTAGCGGACGTTAAGGCATAATTTCTATTCTTATACTCGATCAACGTATGTAATTGTGAGAACGGGAAAGATGGAGGCATATACGGTATGCACTATTAAGAAGAAGAAGCCTCTATCCTATCAACTGAAAATGTGAGCGAGGTCAGTAGGCTAAATCTAGCAAGAAAATGCAAGCGGTTTATTATTCTCTCTGTTTCGGGAATACGATTTGAAAATAAATATTCGGCTGACCTGTTGATAAGTGAACGCGTCAGAGCTAATGAAAACTTTTTGCGGCCATTTTTCGAACACCAGTCTTCAAAAGCTTGCATACATGGACACATGTCCGTTTGAGACTTAAATACACTGTTTCTGCTAATAATGCATATCTACCGCCTCCGTGAGAACCGCAAGATCTGCGAAACAGGTAATTATGAATCATCCCAAATTTTTAATAGGCTGTGTGGCGCAAAATCAACATTTTTTACTAACAAACACAAGTTTAATAAATATTTGAAAATTAATATTTATTTATATTTTTAGCTATTATATACGTTTAAATAAGAGAATGTCTATAGATACTTATCACCAGAGCATAGTTTTGGAATTACTGTTTTTCTAATAAATACACCAACCATATATTACGTTGAAACCCTGTTCAATAAGTAAGTATGTAGAATAACTGATAGAGAGTATTTTATGTTTATAAAGTAGCTTAAATGGTATATAGTTAATTTCCGCCTGGTAAATACCATAAAAAAACCCTTAATTAAATATTCGTATTTGTACATTATTTTGACAATGGTTATATGAAATATTGGACTCTCTAGTCCCAATTTCGTCCAATATATACGTTTGTATTGTGTTTTATTCATTAATTATGCACGCATAAATAGAATCCTAAGCCAGAGCTAGATCTTAAAAGGCTGATGCCCAAGCTCGACATTTTTACTCTTGAGCCTAACCTAAGCCCAAACTTACCACAACAAAACTTAAAAGTTATTCTATATACAAGAGCAAGAAGCAGTATTTTTTTCAGTAAGAAAAAATTTAATTATCTAATAACCTTCTATGACTATACATGTTCCTTGAAAGCCTTGGAGGCATTCATCAATTATAAATTAAGTTTACCCCATTGAACATGTAATCCGTTATAAAAAGTGGAGAACGGCCTGAGTCGGTGCCAAAAATGAGAACTTTAAATTCCGGCAGGATTTATTCTTACGGTAACCCATCCGAGGATAATCGGGATTTGGGAAATTTTATACGTAAAAAAAAAGTTTTTAAATTCGATTCTCACTTTTAGAAATAAAAATACGATACAATAGAGCGAACTATCATGACGTCCGATGCATTAGTAAGCTTAGTTTTCTATGCATTGTAATGAAAGTAAGTGAAATGAAGATAAGTAAATGAGAGGAGAGGCAAAGACGGGGAGGAAAGAAAGGACAGGGGAGAGAGTCGCTATGCATCCGGTCCTGCATCAGCACTCTCTCCGGTGACACCGAAATTGCATCATCATTCCATTTGCTCCTCTTTCACGCCTCCCACTCCACTCCCCCATTCGATAGTCTTAACCTCTTCTGCTTACTCTGGCATTTCTTCTGTAATCTTGTATAAATACGAAATATAAATAAGGATCCTGTTTAAATATATAAGCAATACTGCATTGGTAGGAAAAAATAAAATAAGGATGATTAAAATGCAATGCTGATTCATTAAGAACATATCTGTTTGTATTAATGCTGTTCAAAGCTTAGGATCAATTTTTGGTCTATGTAAACGCAATGATTAATATAATTTAATTAAAATAATATACTTAGCTAACTGTCTATGGTAATGTCGTAATGAATCCCTAATAAATTATCCTAGTTCATCCTAAACAGCCATATTTAGTGACATAGGTTTCCTACTAACTTCCCTCTCGATTCCAACGAGCTTACGGAAAATCTTAGTCTGCAAATTGTACAGATCATCGTCACGTAACGCTAATATTCGGTAAACAAATTTCACATAGCAAAGAATAAATTCTACATATTCTATAAAAAATGCAATATTCACAGAAAGACGATAAAAATGCTAAGTAAATGGATTCATTTCATCTCTGGAAAAGAATACTAAGAGAAAAAAGTATTTTCGTGTATTTTATCAACACGTGATTATCATTTATCATAAAATCTTTCTGAAAATAGACAGCAAGTAAAGTGGTAACTATTACACTCCTTCGCTCATTAATTGAAACGGAGGAGATAAAAAGCGACTGGACCTGGGATTTATATGTGTACTGAAAATGGGTTTTAGTTAACGTTCATCTTAGGACCCGGTATTACAACGGTGTGTTAAAGTTAAAGTGAAGATTGTAGTTAATATCCATGCTAATCCATCTTATATATAGAATATTATCTATATCACTCTATTTTAGCTCTAACAAACCATTCTAAATTCGTGCTCTAAAGTGAGCATGAATTGAAGTCCATTTTAAGTATATATCATAACACGACCTAGATGGAAAATTAATGGTATATTCTATGCAATCTTTTTTCGTCTTATCGTTTCCCTAGTCTGAGAGGAGTACTCTTCCTTAAAAGCCCCTGCTTGGAGAGTTACACTTATAAATACTTGTGCATATAATTTTCATTTAGAAATCACAACGTAAATGTCAAAGAAACTTCGCATGTAATCTTATAATGTTTATAACTAATTTTCATCATAATATTTTATAGAATATTTATAATTACTATTTCACATACATTAAAATTTCTTTCTCTTAATCAGAGGACGATCGCCGTCAAAGGGAATGTCATCAAAGGGATCATGAGTAATCTCACTTATGCAACGGTGATTCTCGGTTGGTGGAAATGGTTTTCCTGGAAACGTACGTGGCGAGAATTTCTTCCGCGGGACCGCGGTATATGCATGTCCCGGGATTACCGGTAGTAACGAGAACAAATCGCCTTTGTTCAAGGGGATGTCAACTCATCAACTCTTGCAAAGGCATACGACACCTCAAGGTCACCGCCTGCTTCATCTTCGACCCTCGAACCCGACACCCGCCCACCGCCCCCGCTTCCGACACTGGCAATAACAGCAGCGACAGCAAAACCCATGAATCTGCCGCGAATTCCGGTGCGGAGGAGGACAACGTGGGGGCGAACGGAGGGGGCAGGGAAGGGATGGAAGAAAAGCTTATTCGGTTGGACGAATGAACCGAAATATCGTCTCCATTATTCTGTTTCTTACTTCCAATCCCAAAATCTGCTTCAGACAAGATTACAGTGCATAATCCACCACTTCTGCCGGTATCTTATGCAACCTAGCAAACCTGTTCATCTTTATATATTTCATGGAGTATTAAAAGTTTCTACGGTATTTTATCAATCGAAAACTAGCGTTAAAATAACTGTGGAAATCCTAACTCTGTGAAATTTATTTAGATTATTAAATCACAGTTGCTTCAGTTAACGCATGAAGTTTCAACAAATATTACGCATACAGTGGTAATGAATGAGTAATTAGGTAAGAATTTGGAAAACGAACTACTCTACCGTTGAGTCGTGAGGATATTGAGTAATGCTTATCATCATTATCTCTATTGGGTATGCGCTGGTCACGCCACAGATGGGCGTGGTGAAAGGTTTATTGACACGGAAAACGGTTACATTGCTTTCTTTTGGTAGTCCATATAACTAGCGAAGAGGAGCAAGGGGAAGTTAAGAGAATAGGAAACGTACAATTTAAACTTCTTTTCGGAGGCAATTTTTTATTTATATTTATTATGTTGATTCTGTCTGACTTTTTTTGGTGTTGATGCCCTTCGATCCTCTTTCCATATATTTTTAATATTTGAAACTCTTTCATTCTCCTCATATGTTCATCAGAGCCTCCTTTCTTTAATTTAGTTCATCTACGGCACAAATCCTAACTTTTTCATTTCTTACCGTCTCGTCGGGTCTCCACAAGCGTTTTCCTTAAAATGGTCCTAACTGCATGTTTTGTTTTATTTTGGTTGTCTCTTTTTCGTGGAGAATGTTTTGATATGTCCGATAAAAGCTTTAAATATTTTTAATTATGGCTCATGCTGCAGGAATTTGCATTTCCATGCAATCTGGTTCACACAAACCCCTATTCTTTCGGTGTTCAACAATCGCTTTTGAATTATCATTTCCTTTGTTTTTTGATGATATCTCAATTTGAACTAATTTGTCGCCACCGTAAATTATAACTTATTTCTACCAAAATGTCCAATTTAATTATTTCCACAAATCTCGACCAACTGTGTCCGAATGCATATGATTAAGAAAGGTCTTAATCAGGTTGAGACGATGAATGAATCTTTCCACTGAGAAAAAAGAGCAGTGAAATTGTGCTATCGGTTGGAGCGTTTGTCGGCTCTGCCCTTCGACAACAGCTGACCCATCACCTCTGCATATCGCATCTGACTCTACCATCCTTGATCACTCGTGCCCGTGCACGTGCGAAAGCATTGGAGCTGCTGATACCCAAGAAAACATTTCGATGGGTTGTGATTAGAGGATAATAAAATACGAGCCCGATTATCAGAGGCCGAGATTAAAACTTAAGGATCGCTTTAAGCTCGTGATATTCATTGGTATCCTTTCCTTGCCTGTATCAGTGCATTTTGTTCCACCAAAACATTTCCAAGGGTAGGGACTCAATGGGTGTTTAGAAGTGGAGTGGAAATAGTTAATCAATCGACAACCAGACAAACCGACTCTATCGATACAGGAAAGTCGAACTTATTTGGTCGTTATCAATCTTAGTGAGGGAGATCTTCCCCAACAGAAAGTAAATTAGCGGGAAAAGAAGTTTGGAAAGGAGTGGAGAAGACTGGAAATTCATGAAGAAAAGTGGAGTTGTCGGACTCGAGCAAGTTATGAGAAAGATTAAACGAATAAGTTATTCATACATTAGAGCTAATTGGATATTCCTTCCATCGCTCCAAGCTCTTCATAAGCATTTTACATAATACATACATTTCTGTTTTACAATTGGAGATGCATAGTTTTTCCTGCTCTAGAGGCGTCCCTAGACAGTTGAACCACCCAAAAAAATTAATGACTTTGGCACGAAATGATCATTACTAATCCACAACGGATTCCTGTAATTTAAATTGTTGCAATCCTCCAAAGCATCATTTTTTTCCGAAGGAGAGTCAGGTCGTCAAGGATCCGACTCTTCCCTTTTTCCAACATACTACTCCGAATCCAGTTTCGACTCCGACCCCTCGAATTTTCCATCATTCATCTTTGGCTGCTTAGAAAAGGAGACTGCGAAAAATTATAGAGATGATGACTACAATAGAATTATATATTAAATAAAATGGATAATTCTTTTAAAATATGCACAAAATTAAATTTGAATATTAAAATTATTTAAGCAAGCAATTTGAGAACAACCAAAATGTATACAAGATAGTGCTACGTGCATTTATTTGCATATCTTTTGAACATTTTCCCTGAGGAAAAGAATGGCATCAATTAGTTCCACCATCAATAATACCATCAAATCAACGAAAAGGATTCGGTAAAGTTACACAAATAAACAGAAATCGGGAGAGTACGTATCTACCATTTTTACTAACAACGTTTCTACAAATTTTCAAAAATATGTATGACGAATGGCCAAGCTACCTATAAACTTATATTTAAAACCTATATCTTACTTAAAGTAAAAAACAACCTTAAGGAAGAGCCCTAAATGTTTTATTTCACTCAATACTTGCTCTGAGTACCGAAAACACCCACTTTCGAAGTTAAAACTACTCGCCGTCGGAGATCGCATTTTAGGGGTCGTTAGAGGTCGAGATGGTAAAGGTTACCGCATATAGATGCTACAAAGTTAACAAAGGGTCCAGTGGCAGCTATTTCACACAAGTACTAGCCCAGGAATCGATGCCACCTTTATTTGAGATTTTCAAATGCTTTCTCTCAGAAGTCGTATTTATGGTTTGAAGGAGGTGAGTTCTGTGATAACTTATTTTTAATATTTCTACCCTAGTGTCAACATATTTAGAGGATTTCTACATTTCTTTCCATCAAACACTTTTGCATTGAATCTCCATAAGAAAACTGTTCATTCTTAAATGTTCCGTCGGAATAATGGCTGAAAATCAAACATTTAAATCCTCCACATAAAAACATACCTTAAATGTGTCCATTCTCAACTTTATGGAAATATACTCTGTGGAAAGTACTTAGTGTTTTTTAGCTTTTCGGCAAACTAATATTGGTGACTTTGAGCCATACTATCCCTAAAAGGCATGATTCCAGTATTTATATTGGTGGCAGCATTGTAAAACTCTAATAAGACATTTGGTGCAAACCTGTACATACTGGAGTTTGAGGAATTGGCAGAAATTTTGTTGATGAAACTTCATAACTAAATCCGCTGACTCAAAGCCAAAAACGGTAGTTTTAATCCCTTCGTAAGTTGAAAGTTGTTTATATTCATTATGAAGAAGCTCCTCTGACACAGCCCATGGAACTGATTTTATGATTGATGTCGCTTCTATTCATACTAAACTTATACATGTAATACTCATGGCTTTCGGTATTTTGTACAAGCTGAGAATTACTACAGAATTCCGTGACAACGCAGAAAGGCGGTCACATTCTCGAAGCAGCTGTCATCCATCCATAGAGATATGGACCTATAATATCGATTCGGTCCGAAGCTATCGGCTCAGTCACCCAGTAAAGAGGGAAGAAAGAGAAAAACAAAATAACCGCACATTGGAGAGGGATATAACTTCCGAATAAAGTTTGGATACAAGTGGAAAAGCTCGTATTTCATTGACCAGATATTACGATTAATCAATTTGTGCTCAAGGAGACTTCATCTCCATTCATCGTAATTATCGGACTCCGAATGTGCTGACAGGTACTCCAGAGCATGCTTGATATGTGTTCCGTGCGACATCAATGGCGCTGACTAATCAACGTCACTCGTTATTTTTTCCGTATATGGGCGTCGCGATCTAGTGCATTCATTGCTCATTCCCGGGAATTTTTCTTTCGCGTAAAGATTATTCGGAAGATGGTGAAATATTTGCGATGAAAACTACATTTTCCACACCTTTATTGCCACATAATCGTTTTCTCAAGTAGCTTACGTCGACTTTGCCATATTAGCCACATCAAACTTAACAAAAATAAAAGATAATAATGACTTACTTAACTTACTAATTTACTTGATTGGTTGGACTAGTTTAATTGTAGTATTTTCGCTGCAGATATCTTCATTTCAATTCTATTTGAAAACATATTTATCTTTCAGTCCTCTGTAGTATTCTCTGCTTGTTTTTTTTTCTACTGGAGCATTATTCTAAACATCGGAAAAAATCCTCCCTTCAATTTTGTGACATAGATTCTCATTCTATTTTACTGTATGTATAAATGTATATTTTACCACAATTTTTTCTTGATCTTTTCATTTATAATATGGTCTTGGAACCGATTCGACCTTTTAACTTCCATTTATCCTCAGTTTTCAGTCTCACGCCGTAATATTCTTCCCCTTATTCTTGTAATTCTTATGAGGGTTTTCGTCTATCATCGTTTTGCAAGGCTTTTTATTTGAGAACTTCTGGAGTAGGTGTTTGCGGGAAAAACCTGAATCTTTTTTTGTTTTGATTACAAAGCATCCCAAAAACGGAATTTTAAAGATTCAAGCCGCACCTCGCTTATCATACCCTTTCTTCTCGATTTCTGAGACGTTTTTGTCTTTGACCCACGATTCTGACCTGTATACCTTCAGTGGATCATTCATCATCATCCATGTAATAGTCAGCATTTATATTTGTGCTGTTCTCGGTATTGCCACGGAGGCCCGTGTTTCAGTCAGGAAGACTTACAATGGGGGCCACTCCGATGAATCATTCCCATGAAATTGTTACCCTTATTATTTGTTGTTTTGTCTTTTTTTGAAAGATCCGTATGCAACCTTCTACAGATTGCTCCTCCACCCTTCCAATTCCATTTAATCCTCTTTTGATCATTCATTCCCTTCACAGGTTCTGACCTTCAGCATGCCATCCTCCTATATATTTTACATGTGTAATTTATATAATACACATAATACTCATTATGTACATTATGTGTATTATATATGTATATTCCTACATTCATCCTCTCGGGTATATCCGTCAAATTCTAAATTTTTATTTCGTTCAATATTCTGTTTTCTTCTCCACGTCTCGAAATTTCCTCAGTGCAGAAGACCCTTCTCCTCCTAAGGACCACCACATTCCTCCAAAGAAGCCGATACTATACAGATTGAATTTCTTGGGTCTACTTAAAAAAATATGGAATGGTAATTTACTCAAAGAAAATCATTATCATGGTGCATGAATTAGAAGAAGAAATTGCGAGAACTGAGAAGTGCTAATAGCATCGACACTGTCTCATGATAAGGTATAAGAGACCTACTCGCAATGAATCATTCAGAAAAATTTCACGGCGATCGCAATCAATATCGACATTATCAGCACTTTCAGAGAATCGTCTATAAATCGATCAAATTTGTAATATTTTGAGAAAAACTGCATTAATAAGGGAACGTGGAGGAAGTGATTTTAGTTATCAGCGCCACATCAATCGCTTTCATTATCCTTAGTTAGATATGCAATATAATAGAGATTGCCAACTGGTCAATTTCGATCGAAATGTCGTCGGATATTCGATAGATCGCGACATCTCATCAAGAAGATTCTTCATTTCCAATATTTTTTATAACCGATTATTAAACTTAACTATGGATGCACGTATAAATAAATCGGCTTTATTGTTCCGTAGGCTTAACTAATACAGAAGAAGGATCGGAAATACGACATTATGGTTTCTTTAAAAGCCAAACTTGTTTCTTCAAGTTGATCGCGGTCGAACAATAGAATCAAAGTCGATGGCATCATGTGTTAAGTTAGGAGAATTTGGGCTAAACTGCAATATAGCAATAAAATTCGGTCATACTCTTCGAAACAGCATCAAACACAATTTTACGCAGAGTTTATGCGGAGCAAATCCGCCACATTGTTTCTGGTACATACTCCGGTGTCCACTTTGCTTATATGAGTAATTATCAGTTACGGCAACTGACTCTCTCTCGCATGATTATGCAGGTTGAATGAAAAGATGATTTCGAGAATTCTAAAGGAATACGGGTTTCATTCCTCGATTCGAGAATGTTCCAAAATTTCCGGAATTTGCATATCCGAAACACTCGTGTCGAACCTGAAAATCTTCGGTGATGAAACAATCTGCTCTATGTTGAACCATCTGTGAACCGGACAATAAAGGTACTTCATGTGATTGAGTCCAATTGTACCAAGTTATTCGAGAAGAGGTCAAATGAGAGAAAAATAATGTATTATTTAGTTATTATTAACGTACTTTGAATCTCTGTTAATTTTTCCATTCCATTTACCTCTGCAATTGAATTTCGGACACTCTTCTTGAAAGATAAACAATTGCTCCAAACTATAATTGCTAAATATTTATAATGACGCTCGATAACGATATCCTGAAACATGATACTCTAGAGAAGTTATTGCAATGCGTAAAAGAGCTCGTACATCCATATATCCCAATCAGGTTGCCAATCTTTCTAACAACTTCATATAATGCTTAAGTCGTACTGTATGACACGAACCTCATCAAGCGATACAACCTCTCTTTGTATGAGAATGATCACCGTTATATCATAATTAACTGACCAAGCGCTGTACAGTATCTACTTAGTGTAGATCGTTAATGAAGATTAGAAACATATTCGGCCCTAAAACCCTTCCATGTGGAAATCCTAATATTATACGTACCTCTTCGGATAAAAATCATTCAACCGCAATCTAATGTAACCTGTTTTGGAGAAAAGATTTCGTTCATCGGACATATTAATAAATCAATCTTTAGCTTCCAAACTGATTAATTACAAAGTAGTATTGGCTGATAATAAAAATGTTTATGAGAGACCGGGTGGGCTTCAGCTGGATCTCTAAACGTAGTCGCAGTCCCTCTCCTTTTCTCCACCGTGGGAGTTGGTCTCCCTCACAGCGAATGCTGACTGCAGGCAAAAGAGGTGCCACTGGTATTCCACGCGGGAAGTTGCTGACCGCCGCAAATATAGCCGCTGTCACTGATTCAGCCAATATGCGACAATGTATGCGTTGAAGGGCAAGAAAAACTAGTTTTGTTGCGTAACAAATAATATCTCCACCGCAATTTTTTCACCCTTTCTCCGCACTACGAGGAAATTACACCACGCAACTCCTTATTCTACCGAAAATGTCCCATCTGGGAACTCTCGACAAACAGATTATGCGAGCTGGGGCAAACTCCAAGCAGCGCTCTGTTTACATAAATTATCATAGGAGAAAATTTTAAGTTTTAATTAAAAAAAAGAAGAAGAATCTGAATAAAATAGGAAATTTATGAAACACTTGCTACTTTAAGGGAAGGACAGCTATTATGTTTATTTGTTTCACAAGGGTTAAATGGGGCTCTCTAATCCCAACTTCTCCCAATAAAGACGTATTGTATTGTACCGTACGTAATCAGATATTATTCTGTTGAAATGACAGTTCACTCTTGGAATGGCAATGTTAATTGTTGGTTGATGGTTTTGGAAAATGGAAACAATTAATTATATAATATACGTACATGTGTATCTACATATTATGAGCAAAATGCAATGATAATGGTAGTCATAGTAATGAAAAGGATTTGATTTAATTAAACTGCCTCCCAAAGAGTTAAAAAATAAAATTTCTCCTCCCTTTATTTGGCGTTACGTTGACTACAACAGTTAAACAAGGGTTGAAAAACAATTTTGACTGAAAAATCTCTCGGTTGTGCGTTAATTTTGTCCAGATTCTGTTCTATTCAGAATTTGTAAAGATCGTAGAATTTCATGATTGATAATTATGCATATACAACTCTCGGGAACTTTTCCCCAGAAGTCTGTCGTAATTAATCGGTTTCAAACTCCTTAAGCCTCTACGGGGACAGAAGAAACCCAAAGGTACCCCAATTGCTTAATCTATTAATATATACATCAATTCGGAGAATAATTTCTTAATATTTGCTGTTGAATTCGAAGTTGTTGCGTTTAATTTACAAATGTTTCGCTGTGAGCCTTCAAAACATCTTTATGAATTATAATATTAAAAAATATATTTCACCATCATGTGACTTCATTGTGTTACTTTCCTCTATTACCTCCAACTAAACCTCCACTTTGCTTTTTCTTTCAATCCAACTTAACTTAATAGTTGCTATGGAGAAAAGAAAAGTCAAGTTTGCTTGACAAGTTCTCAGTTTCTATATAGGGATACAGTAAAAGATATACGCAGTAGGGAAAGTAAGAAAGGGAAAAGGGAGACCTATGAAGAAGTTCCTAGATGATATAAAAGTATAATGGGCAAGAGAACCTATGAGGAAATAGAAGGATTAGGGATGGAAAAATCGGATTGGTTGCAACGACAAGGCCAGACCTTTAGAAGATGATCATGTGTCTCTCAGTTATGAAGTAACAGCACACATTAAACTTATCTATTTTAACGATGGACCAATGGGCGCTTTTGGAGGGTGGATCGAATGCAACCTACTTAGGTGACGCGTTCTCCTTGCCGATCATAATTCGTTCATACAGATTTAAATTCTGACATTGTGATCAACAGGGAATGTTCGAGAATCGAAAGGAAAATACAAGGAACGCATCAAATTGCCCTGCTGAAGATAGTTCGGTTGTAGGAAATATAAAATTATCTTAAAAATGCGAAGGAAGTGGATGAAATTCATTGTAGGATTGTAATTGTAGGATTAAGACGCTCTCTATCGGGAATAAATTAAAGGAGATACGGGTGAGTGATTTCGCTTGGTAAGATGGTGCTGATGAAGTTTTATCACCTTGGTAAGGGTCACAGGGGCGATAGGTCCAAGGGATCGGAAGATTTAGAGCTAATTAATAAAGATTAATTAAGGTCTTCCAGAAATCCCTTATTAAGTAGACCGCGCAAATTGGAGTTGTGATTAATGCGCAAACGAGATCGGCGAATGTATTTCTCAAAAGTCCAAAACGATTCTGCGTCTACCGAAAGGTCCTCCTTCACATCGGTTGGCATAAATTTCGGGAAATTTGGATTCGGAACTTCTTGGGACATAATTCACGTCTACCTTTCTCAGATGGGGTGGATTCCAAAAGGAAGTAGACGCACATCATCCTTTTCCCGTCACTTTGGCTATTCAAATACCACTTTGAATAGAGACATTTTCTTCTATTCTAATCGGAAGAGGACAGCCATGGTTTTTGTGAATACACATAACCGTCGATTTGAACAATACTTCATTAATAGTGTTTAGGTTTATTGCGGCCAATGTATTTCGGAAATTTTATACGATAATACGATAGATAATGTTTCTATTTTTGTGATTCCGTTAACTACATTCGTATAAAAAATAATAACCTCCTAACTATAGTTGGTAATTTTTATTCGGCAAAATTTTCTCATTATCAATGTGAAACACAAGAAGAAAAAGAATTTGTAAAATTGTCAGAGAAAACAACAGCGATGATGATTACGATGCTCAGTTTAGAAGGTGGTTTCAGCTGCTAAAGGTCAAATTGAACTTAAAATATCTTATTCTTTCATTTTATTGTTTTTTATAGATTCACTCGCCCACTAGTTAATGCCTTATTATTTAAGAATGTTGATCGACGTTAATTTATAGGTATCATTACGCTGGTTTCAAATTTGAATTTCGATACTTCTTATTTAAAAATTCAATTTTAAAAAGTTTCCGAATATAAGAGAGGAGTTGATTATTATTATTTGATAGAGAGGTATAAATATCTTTGACGTACTTTTTGACAAGTTATACGAATTCCTAATCAACAGTGTAAGATAATTGGGTATTCAAAAATTCACCAAATGATTTTATATAAACTGCTACTAACGCTCTCGGGAGTGTTGTGGGAGTGTCCACGCGAATTGTTATGTGCGTGGACTGTGGCGCCTCTTCCTACTGGGAAAACACGGCAGATTCAAGAAGTTTTTACGTTGTGCTTTCCGAGTTTATTTCTCTTCAATAAATCGTAATTGTTCACATGTAGCTGAAATTATTTTTCTCTCCGTACTCACCTTTAAGATTTTGAACATTGGGTTAACACAAGTTAACAATAACATCGCTGTGAGGGAGACCAACTCCCATGGTGGAGAAAAGGACAGGGCCTACGACTAAGTTTAGAAATCCAGCTGAAGCTCACCCGGTCTCTCATAAACATTTTTATTATCAGCCAACACTACGTTGTAATTAATCAATTTGGAAGCTAAAGATTGATTTATTATAATGTCCGATGAACGAAATCTTTTCTCCGAAACAGGTTACATTAGATTAGCGGTGGAATGAATTTTATCCGAAGAGGTAGGTATAATGATAGGATTTCCACAGGGAAGGGTTTTAGGGCCGAATTTGTTTCTAATCTTCATTAACGATCTACACTAAGTAGATACTGTACAGCGCTTGGTCAGTTAACTATGATATAACGGTGATCATTCTCATACAAAGAGAAGTTGTATCGCTTGATGAGGTTCGTGTCATAAAGTACGACTTAAGCATTATATAAAGTTGTTAGAAAGATTGGCAACCTGATTGGGATATATGGATGTACGAGCTCTTTTACGCATTGCAATAACTTCTCTAGAGTATCATGTTTCAGGATATCGTTATCGAGCGTCATTATAAATATTTAGCAATTATAGTTTGGAGCAATTGTTTATCTTTCAAGAAGAGTGTCCGAAATTCAATTGCAGAGGTAAATGGAATGGAAAATTAACAGAGATTCAAAGTACGTTAATAATAACTAAATAATACATTATTTTTCTCTCATTTGACCTCTTCTCGAATAACTTGGTACAATTGGACTCAATCATATGAAGTACCTTTATTGTCCGGTTCACAGATGGTTCAACATAGAGCAGATTGTTTCATCACCGAAGATTTTCAGGTTCGACACGAGTGTTTCGGATATGCAAATTCCGGAAATTTTGAAACATTCTCGAATCGAGGAATGAAACCCGTATTCCTTTAGAATTCTCGAAATCAACTTTTCATTCAACCTGCATAATCATACGAGAGAAAGTCAGTTGCCGTAACTGATAATTACTCATATAAGCAAAGTGGACACCGGAGTATGTACCAGAAACAATGTGGCGGATTAGCTCCGCATAAACTCTGAGCAAAATTGTGTTTGATGCTGTTTCGAAGAGTATGACCGAATTTTATTGCTATATTGCAGTTTAGCCCAAATTCTCCTAACTTAACACATGATGCCATCGACTTTGTATCTATCGTTCGACCGCGATCAACTTGAAGAAACAAGTTTGGCTTTTAAAAAAACCAAAATGTCGTATTTCCGATCCTTCTTCTGTATTAGTTAAGCCTACGGAACAATAAAGCCGATTTATTTATACGTGCATCCATAGTTAAGTTTATAATCGTTTATTAAAATTATCTTAAATGAAGAATCTTCTTGATGAGATGTCGCGATCTATCCAATATCCCACGACATTTCGATCGAAATTGACCAGTTTGCAATCTCTATTATATTGCATATCTAACTAAGGATAATGAAAGCGATTGATGTGGCACTGATAACTAAAATCACTTCCTCCACGTTCCCTTATTAATGCAGTTTTTCTCAAAATATTACAAATTTGATCGATTTATAGACGATTCTCTGAAAGTGCTGATAATGTCGATATTGATTGCGATCGCCATGAAATTTTTCTGAATGATTCATTGCGAGTAGGTCTCTTATACCTTATCATGAGACAGTGTCGATTCTATTAGCACTTCTCAGTTCTCGAAATTTCTTCTTCTAATTCATGCACCATGATAATGATTTTCTTTGTTTAAGTTTCCATTCCATAATTTTTAAGGAATAATATAATATGTCTGGAATATTCTCCTGTAGGTTTTAAACTGAGAATGGGAAACAAAAATACAGAAACTGACTAAATAAAGTCCTATTAAGAATTGCGAAAAGCAACCCGGTAGCCATAGCGGTGAGCACTAAGCGAAATTTTGTTTCTACGCTTACAAAAATCTCCCCAACTCCCTTAAAACGTTCTTATTTCTGTTCTTGCACTGACGAATGTCTTATTTTCCAGCCTTCTCGATAGTTAAAAAATACAAATAATTGTTCCCCTTGTAATATAGAAAATCGAGCAGATAAATATTTACTCTTCGTTAGTCGTAAATTGGACAATTGTAACGGTAAATGCTTCTCTTCTTCATACATCACATCATTAATTCTTACCCTTACCTTTGAATGGGCCAAAATTCCTATGAGGAAATGCATGGGCTCGGAGTCAACTATTTGCTTGGACGTCAGTCGAACGGGTTGTTTACAACCACAAATTTTTTGCGCATTTCCGAAAAATCTTCGCCATTTCGAATCAAAAGCGATACATTACCAGAACAAGAAATTTAATTTAATTTCTCTTCTTTTAGTGCCTTTCTCTATTTCATGCGCCTTCTAATTTCTGTTCTATTCTTTCTAATTTAATTTAAAATGAGGAGGAAACCCTTCAAGCGATAAAAGTCAACTCTATGTGTAATTCTTATATAGACGCTTTGACTCGTCTGGGATCGAATCGGGGATAGGATAGAATCCCCGGGGAAAGGAAGGTGAATAAAAAGTAACCGGTTATCTGTCCGGGGATTTAGCAATCTTCAAAGTCGTACGGCATTCGGTTCTCGAGTCATGAGCGAACATACACGCATACAAACTTTCCATATATTTGTAATTTACAGGGAAATAGAGAGTAGAGAAGACTCTGACGAATAACTTAGATAAAATTATGAAAAGATGCTATGATTGGCAATTAGAGCAAAATGTAGACAAATGTTCAGTAGTTAACTAAAGGAAATGTTCGCGAGCAATGTTATTTCACGTTAAAGCATCATTTTGAGTATGCGTGTTGTATATGGGACCCTGCCGATAAATGTTGTATTCGGGAATTAGAAAATGTGCAGCGAAAGGCGATACGTTTAGTGAAGAATTGCTGTGATAAATCAGTGAGCGTTACACACATGCTTCTGGACGCAAGATGGAAATCTTTAGAATTTAGAAAATTTAAACAAAGGATTAATAACATGTACTTCGAGCTGCCAGAATGATCAGTACACCATATTTAAGCTTTTCATCTCTATTTTCGCGGGTTTTCTTTGCTCCCCTTCTTGTGTGGGCGTTTTCCCGCATCGTGGGTTTTTCTCCGTAAACCTTCAGTTGAGGAGTTTTTTCCCACAATCAAATCTTTTTATTTGTATATATCTCTAACTTTGTGTTCTTTATTCTTTTTACTTTTTTATTTTATTTTTTTAATGTTTGTATTAATTTAGGTTTAGCATTATATTAGGACTTTTAGATTTGTTTTAATTTAATTTGTTAGTTTTAGGTTGACTTAATTTGAGTAATTTTTCATGTCAATGACTCAGATGTTAGGTGTAAGAGAAGCCCATTGGGCCTAACCTCTCCGTAAGGGTGAAATAAATAAATAAATTTACTGGATAAATTCAGAGAAAGCACATTCAAAGATGATGTAGCGGAAGAAATGCGTCCACCATGTTACATAGGCCGTTCTGATACTGCGAGAAAGATCAGGGAAATAGATGCTAGAACGAATCAATCCAAGAATTCATTTTTTCCACGAACGATACGCGAAAGTTATCGATTAGGGAAGTAGAGTCATGGTGCATACACCCCCTGCCGCACGCCAAAAGGCGACTTGCTGGGTATTTACATAGACATAAACAAATTATTTAAACTGGTCGAAATTTCTACAAACGGAAAACGCTCTTGAGTCCTTTGCCGCTTGATTTAGTTTACGATTACCTCTGAACGATTATTAGGGTTAAAATGACAGTGAGAAGTCAAATGATTAAGCTAAGGATGGACTATGCCAATCTTAACCCATTAGCATCCGCATATTAGATAATTTTTTATATAAACCAAATTGCTTGCCAACGGGTTGGCGTCCATAAGTAAGACATGTGCTGAGTGGCTTATGAACCATGGCACTCGGAAAATTATCGATGTATATCTGTAAAAATGTAGGGGCAACACTGATTTTATCAGTGGTGGTCGGGTATTTCTATGTTCTGCCGTCATAGCCGAAGTAAACTGTGACTGCACTTCCAAAACTCTCCTCCTCTGAGGCGGATTTCGGGCTAGGAAAGCTAAGGAACCGCCGAGGTTAGGGGTGGCGAACCTTAGGCGCTCGTATCCGATAGGGCACAAGAGAGAAATTCTTTCGGTGAAACTTTGACGGCACTAACTTCGTTGCGTATTCTCCCCTAAATAAATGAAGCTACAGATACATAAATGTGGATTCCGTTCATTGATGATGATAGTTAATGATTAGTTACGTTACTTTCACCATCTTAGTCTCATCGTTGACGTAATAAAGTAGATAATATCAGCATCTCACTCAATGATTTGTCTCCAGATTGACACTCAAGGACTTAATATTTATCAAAAATGGCATTCGTGCCACATAAGGTTCGCTACCCCAGGCCTAGAGTCCCGCACCTTAATTAATTTTGTGTATTAAGAATGTATCTAACACTCCAAACTTCAAGGTCTTCAAAAGAGACAATAATCAAACCTCAGATAATCTTTCTCTGTATTGAAATTGGAATGTGGGAATGTTGTTTCGTCATTTGCAACGTCATCGATAGAAGGTTATGAAATCAATTCTCCGAATTATTTTTATTTCATAAAGGAACTTTCTATAGTGAATAATAGAAAATAAATTCGATTCTTTAATAAAGCATGACAGTCGAGTCTTTATGAAATTCCATCCGCGAATGTGTATACCAAGAAATTAATAAGAGTTTGGTGGATAATGCAGTGACTGGACTGAGAATAACCTTTTATCGGTCGACCTACGTTCGTAATTCACTTTAAAGGTCTCAATGTATTAGAGTAATTAAAACTTTTTGGTTTGATTTCTCAATTCACATTTTTTCGTCGCTCGCACTAACAGTCAAAGATCCTCGCAAAATCCAGTCGCCAAGGGCTTAGTGTCTTCCGCGCAAGTCCACGCCTGCTTCTCCTAAAAGTTTAATAGACTTCCATAATTTTAAACACTATTTACTCCTCTCATTCAAAATTCTCATTTTATGGAGATTAAAAATGCGTGAAATTGCTCGCACATAAACGGACAAACTATAAGGGACATGTCAAATGAAAGAACGCGAGCCCTCTAAGAGTCCACCAAAAACTTAGAAGAAACGGGTTATATTCCAATAAACGTGTACTGAATTTAACAAAGTGTTATCTTATTCCGCAAAGGAGTTCCACATAGTCGAAGCTTTCTCAATCAGTCATAATTTTTCGAAATTGGTGTGATGACACATCGCATACCAGGGATCTCCATCTCGATACTCCACGTTGCTACATCCTTCCTTCCCTCATCGCCATCCATTGCCTGACATCAAAGATTCTTGTATATTAATTCTTGCGTACGCCCATATATTTTTATCATTCTGTTTATAGCAGCGGTCACAGCAATACGTTATCCTAATCCTACATAATGTCCACCCGCCAAAGATGAAAAAACCAATGGGAGAAAAGGTTTTCTCACTTACCTTTGTAAGATACTCGACAGTTGCTCCTGTATCTCCTCTATGCTTCTCCCTGGTAATCCACAGTCCAAAAACATTTGAAACATGAATACTAGGAAGCAGGAATTACGGAAACTTCCTATCACGAATACATCTGCCCATGCTCTGCTTCTTGAAAACGATACCTAATTGAAAGCAAGTCAAGCCCCAAGAGGGCGTTTTCAGGTCTACGCTTTGGAATTTTAGGAGATAAGTTTCTGATATCCATTAAACCGTGAGCCGTTTTCCGTGACGAGCCTTGGCGATTATCCTTGAATGACGTCATGGCATTTTAGGAATTCGGAACCACCCTCTTTCAGCAAGTGTCCCATGGTGCTTCATACCCAATGTGACCAAGTGTCACAGACCCTCGTCAATTAAAGACGAACCCTTGAGTGCTTATCATGACAGCGACAACTCAAGCATGTCACGCAAGATATTGTCATGGTTAAGATATATACTGCCATTTAAATGGAAATTAACAAGTAAGTGACTTCTTAAATAGGTCTTCATATAAAGTAAAAACTCTCTGCGTAGCAAATGAGAGAATGAATTTCAAATTTACGGAAAGATTACGGCAATTTTTGTGAACATAGACAAAAAAAAGACTATCAAAAAAAATTTAAGGAAAAATCAACTGCGAGGAAATCAGATGTTGAAAATGCACGGAAAAAGTGTAATGTGAAGGTGTAATTTTCTCAAGTCTTATTTTACAGGTAAGCAGATAAGCAATTACTAATCCAGGAGAATGTTTTGAAAATTGCTACCATCAACCATTATCTTTATTAACTAATCAAATTTTTTGGGGAGGTCTTAATCGCCGAAAATAAGATAGATGTTGCCGAATGTCTTTCTCCATTGAGAGTGTTTTTTAAAATTGGTTGTTCTTATAGACGGTTTAATAAGAACGAAATATAAGGAAAAAACCGATAACAATTAAAGCTTCAATCATTTTTCTTTAAACTACGTGTATATTCACAAACTAAGATGAAAATAATAAATGAAATACAAAAGTAATGGAAAGAAATAAAGATGATTGTACCGTGTACCAAGCTCTTGCCAATTCCCGTAAAGTACCAATTGCCATTTATTCTTAAATAAATTATGTGGACAATTTTAATATCCTTGAATTAAACAATTTTAACAATTTTAGCTTATATATTTTCCATGAGCATGAATGATTGTCTTCAAAATTGTCGAAGATCAAATGTTATGAATATGTAACCCTATAACTTACAATTCTAATGTTTGTTTCTCTAAGTACATAGAAATTTCATTTAATTCCTGCAACATACATTTTAATATTTCTCTGCAGAATACATTTTCTGTAGTGGTAATGCTGTCTCCAAATATTTTCTGCGTCACTGGATGTAGTATCACTCCTAAGCTAGTGTGCCGGGCTTAATCTTCAACATGAATGTTACTTACATACTGTAGGTTGTACTAAAGCGGGAAGGATCTAAGTGATTTCTGCTATGCTGAAGAACCCATGGTGATCCTAGCCGTTAAGTGATGCGACGTAGAGAGGCTCGTTTGGTAAATGGTGACCAATGGTTTGATGACAGAGTGCCAGGAAATATGAAAACTATGGCTGCAGATCTCTTAATTTGAGAAAAGAAATTGCAGGCATAAGCCTTTTAAGAAATTCTTGTGTAGTGATTTGCGTAACGAAATATAAGACGTGGTTTTTCGTGTTCTAAGCGAGCGCGACTTTCGTAGTAGACTTCTACGAGGTTTATCGAGTTAACAGCAGGAACAGGTAGTCACTATAGGTCTCTTAGAGGTTTAAAAACACTTAGTAATCAGATGGAACTCGCGTTTGGAGACAAACGGAAGTACCGGAATACCAATTTCCGGGAATTGCCCTATGCTTATTCATAACATTGTCTTCATTCTCACAATATTCACAGCTCCTGCCATACGCTATATGGCGGCTCGATAATTTGGTATATAAATGCGAGTGTTAAATTAACGTTCGCCTGAAAGACTTATCGTGTGATCGTTGTGACAGTGACCATAAATTCGGTCCATATTTTCTAGCTGCAGAAAATTATCTCTGACCCTAATAACGAAGTGTTTGATTTTCATTTTAATGCTTGGTTATTTGAACCTATGTGACAGTTATAGTTAGGTCAAATCAGACTGGAGATAAGTTCGTTTTTCAAATGAAGATAAGGTACTACATCCTTATGTCGTGGGATACAAGTGAACAAGGTAAACAAGGATGCAGAAGTGTTGCGAGAAACAGAAAAATGACATGCAAAGATCACTTTCCCGCCAAGAGAAACTCGAGCAATAATAAGCATCTATTTAATGGAAAAAGGGAGACTTCAATTAAATCCATTTTAATAACTATTATTATTACGAACACACGCAATCATTTCCTAATTAGGGAAAAAAATATTATCCGGGACTGGAACCCTGGGGTAGACGCGCTAGTTCGCTAACCACACCGCCGCCAATGTGAACTTGCTCAAAATCTAATCACACTGGCCTAAATCAAAGATTTCAGATCAGTAGAGGAAGGGCAAGGGAAAAGTACCCTTGCCGACGAATTCCCTTTTCAGTAAAATTGGTGCGCCAATTGAATCCAATTAGAAAAGCATAAACCATAAAAATTGTATATAAAATATAAAAACAGCCAAGCTCATGAAAACGTACTGTATTATTTATTCCTGTGATCGGGAAAACAGTAAACCGACAAACACGACCCAAAGAAATTTTCNATTAGAAAAGCATAAACCATAAAAATTGTATATAAAATATAAAAACAGCCAAGCTCATGAAAACGTACTGTATTATTTATTCCTGTGATCGGGAAAACAGTAAACCGACAAACACGACCCAAAGAAATTTTCCAACTCGCGTGTTACGTATGATTACGAAAAACAAGTCCAGGAGACGTAGTCATGTTTTTTATAAGATTACAAAACAACTGAAAAGTTGAAGTGAAAAATCCACTAAATGTGTTGACAGTAAAAGGGGGAGTAACGTAAAATACTGCAAACAAAGTTTTATTTCTTTTCGTCCATTGATTTCAACGGCAATGCTAAAACACCTTTACGCGTTTTAATGTTTATGCAAGAGGTGAGTAGTGTCTCATCTTTCTGTTTCTTGGTTACCTTATGTGTCTCACTACTTGCATATGGAGTTAGTATTTTGTCTCTGGTAGTTGTAGCTAGGGTTATCCAACAAAGAGCCAGAAAGGCGATCTATTTATGGTTTCAATCCAGCCACTCAAGTGTGGTATATAAGTATAGAGCCAAGGTACAATGTGTTTATTTTATGGAACCACCTACCAATTTTTACCCATTGTTACAAAGGGTTTACTCATTAGAACGGCTCACTAAAAGTACTCTTCTTTAAGCTAAGCTTAAGCTCCTTTATCTTACATGAGCACTGTAATTAGCTTCTTAATATTTTCGCAAAAGTAGTTTGAACTTCTGAGATATTTATTTACAATCTCTTCATTGCTGCAAGCAAACTGTTTATCTGCAAGGAATAATAATAAACGACTTTACTTCAGGGTAAGATTGAGAAAAATTAGTCTCTCGTTACATTTAACCCAAACCCATCCAACTCTAAGTAAGTAACAGATTGACTTAAGTTGTCGGAGGCTTAACTAACTAGTCCCTCAATGATCACGTAGTTAATGAATTGAAATCGTGCCCCCCTTTACCATTTAAATTGGCCAACCCTCACAATGATATCGTTAATCACGTACTAACTATGCTATAAATCGGAGATCGAGGGAATAGAGAGCACTCAACGCAGCAGCATCGAAAACATCCGAGCTGAATGAAGAAAAGATGAATAACTCGAAATTGCTCTCTTGGGTTCACCTAATCCTCCCGCGAAGGGATTATCGACAAGTGGCTAGGGGAAGGGAACGGGGAGAAGGGAGAGGGGACAGTGAGGGTAAGGGGGAGGATATATCGCGCCATCAGCGAGAAATAGCTTCCAAAGGCCGCAGTCGTTAAACAGGTACTCGCTCTCGTTCGATCACCCATTTGCTGCTCTTTCGGCACTCATTACATTTACAGCTGCCGATTTTGCAGCGGTTAAGAACTGCCGCCTTTGAAAGGTATTGCGCGTCTGAAACGGTTGTCTGATAAATAACGACACCAGTCATAAGAGAAACTGTTTATTCAGAAAATGCTTCAGGAACAGCGGTCCACGATCAGAGAGCCTGAAAAAAAGAAAAAAGAACAATTAATTTGTCATACAGCTTTAAATCGATTTAAACTTATGCATAAACGCAAACTTTTACTAGCTAAAAAATGAGTAATTTAGAAACTGTTTTCATTATCACAAGACAGTTTGATGGCACATGAAATCCAAATCATGATTAAAACGAGATAGGTGATAATTCCAGTCGACTTAAATTTTTATTGTGTCACAGGTAATCAACAGGGGTAATTTATATGCGTGTATTTAGGTCCAGAAACAGTGCACAAGTGAAGCAACCATCTCAGGATAAGGATACAGAATATAAAGGAGCTTCAATCCTGAAAGGCCTGAGAAGCCTGAATCCCGCAAACAGATATAAACACATCGTACTAAAATTATTGAATTGCAGATTCATTGAAAGATACAGTTTCTGGAGTAACTTTATGGAATTCATTCATATTGTTGAAATAAGCTATTCCATTGTATATTCCACATAAGCTTTAATACACGACCGATGTCGTCGCCGTGCGACATCATCAAGTACAGTAAACAAATGCATTAAGGTAAATGTCATGAACATTGAATGACATTCAACCTAAAAGAATTGGATTAATGTACCTGATGATGTTGAACCGCGACAAAACCGGTTGTGTATTAAAGTATACGTGGAATTTAAAACAGCTTTGCCTATTTCAACTATATGAAGGAATAATTTATTGAAAATAACGAAAACGAAATGCTGAATTAAGTTAATATCGTATTCTGTGCATCATTGGATAAATAAAAACGTCCATAAAATTTTTGAATTACGGACGAATAACATTACTGATAAAGAAATGACTGTTGCGCATTATGGAAAATTACGTAACAATAAACGATTACAATAGCGTCGAACAATTTGTTGGGAAAAAACCTCATCATCCATCATTAATTTCGCCTCAGGACGGCTACGCATCGCGGCTACGAGATATTCCATTCTACAAAATACATTAATATTCATTCATACTTTCAGAATTCGGAATCCTGCTTACTTCTTTTTTCAGCTTATCCATAAAAAATGAAGACTTCATTGATGAATTTCGTTTGGATGAGTTTCAAGCAAGCTTTATACTGCGGAACATCTTTCGGCAGGCTGAAAACCATTCATTTCGGCTAACTTAAACCTCCTACATTAGCGAGCGTATTTTTGAATCCTCAAGCGGCAAGCAAAGGTTTACCTTATTGAACTCGCCTTTGCTGGAATCGTCATTCAACCACCCCATCCTCATTCCCCGCCGTACGACGCTCTCTAATCCCAGTCAATAAGGCGTCTACCCCATTGTGCTGTCCCCGCGACCGAAGATATTCGTGAAAAGAGACAAACGAAATATTGGAATCGCTCGCTTCGGATTAGCGACATTTTAGGAGTGAGTTCATTCTCTGAGTGGAGCCATTCTCTTTCCCCCTTCGGTGACAGCAAGAGCTTCTTACAACCTGTCACTTAGGATCTCCGGGATGATATTATACTATCCTTAACTACGTTCCATTTCCCTCAGTTCTCACGAACGAAATCGTTGGTTACCGCAGGTTGTTTGCGATAAGCAGTATAATTTACCACAACGAGATAGTCCCACCAACCTAACATTAAGGCTTAATAACAAGATCTTGTGGTGACATTCCGAAACCATTTTGAGCTTTTTAACGATAAATTAAAATTAACTCATAGTTCGGCTTTGTTTTATTGTTTCATTTCTATTCATTCAAGCCCTAAAATATGATTCTGTGCTTATCAAAGCTATTTTTATTCATGCTTCTCAGTATTAATGCGAAATTTAAGGTTATTGATATATATGGTATTCGAAACTGCCGAGTTCGGGCAACGGGCAAAACATCCGAACTATATTCGCAATACCCAAAAGAAACTAACCCAACCCAAAAGTGGAGTGAGTAAAATGAAAAGCTCACTCCGCGAAATGAGTATTCTGATTTCCTCAAAGGCCGAAATGAAACTTTCCTTCGGTTATTGCGAAAATATAAATACCCTCTCGGCAGAGATGGTATGTCATTTCGCCCATTACCAAATGACTATTGTGCATAACGCACATAATAATTTGACTTTAACAAACATTATAAATTCATATATTCAACTGACTGACGAGTAACTTTGTGGTATTCCATGACGGTAGGGAAAATAAAGAGCAGAATCCACCTTCTTAAATGAAAATAAATCCTATTTAATTTAAAATCACTACAAAATACTACAAACCAAAATCAACAAATAAAAATTTCAAATTCTTCGACTTCTAAACCCGTAAAATCGACAGGACACGTTAATCTTATCCTGCTTCAAATGCTTCAAAAACCATTTTTCAATATTTCACGGAATTTCTTTACCAAATGTGGATAAAACCTTTAATATATTTACAAGAGTGTTAGCGATAACTAAGGCCGATAAAAACATTTCATTGCTCCAAGAATTGAATTTTCAAGCGTAAATCTCAAGCGTAAACAGAACGTATCGTCTGTGTCGATCCTGAATTCGGGAAGAATGCTTCAAGACTATCAATTTTGCAGATTTAAAGAACGAATGGAAGGAGAAGCGTACGAATATTGATAGAATTGGCAAGATAGGTGTTATAATTCCAATGTGTTACCTCTATATTCCCAATGCGATGGTTATGCTAGAGATATTTTCTTAAAATAGATACCAATTTGCTCATTGTGCACCATAAATATTAATGATATCTAAAATAAATGAAGAAAGTTCTTTTTTCTCCAAGTCGAAAAGAGCGATTGAGCGTCGCAAGTACTGGATGTCGACGAAACTGACCGAACCTAAATCGTGAGTGAAAACAGCGGAACCAGAAGTATTTTAGGCTATATATTTTTAAGGTAAGTCGGGAAATGAGTGGAACGGCAGACGGTTTTGTGGAAATAAAACAAGGATGGGCAGATGCAGACACTCCAGCACGTGCCTTGGCAATCGATTGAAGAGTCATCGCTCCGCTTTAGAACTGGGTGCGTATGAAGCACCCAAATCACGGTCACGAAACTGAAATCATCATTGAATCAATAATGCCATTCTAAATATTTCCGTTTAATCAATATTTACGGTATTGGTATATATTTAGAAGAATTCCTGTTATCTGTATCATTCAGAAAGACTGATATTCTTCGATTTAACCTGAAAGTTTGGCAACAGTGTTGAAAGACACGAATTACCGATCGCCAAATATGAGATGTGTTTATAGACTTTTACAAATACATAACTCGTTCACAGATGTGTAAACTAAGGCGAAGAAGGCCTCAACCCTCAATATATATACATATCAACATTTATACGGCAATATGGACCGGCGAGTCCTAATTTGATGTAAATAATAGTTAACAATATAAAGAATAGGTTTTAAATGACAAAATAAAACTTGAAGTTACACCAAGAAAAAGCGAAAGGTTTTGATGAATATATATCATATATACCTCTGCTTTATACCGTTAATTTTTGTGTAATAAATATTTTTGTAAGTGCTCCAGTGGTATCAAATAACTACCAACTAAAGTTCAAATTCAAAATGTCACATAAGCTAGAGAAACTCACCAGTTAGATAAAAGATGAATAAAACTGCTCAAAATACAAAAGCCCTTACCAACATATTTAAAATTAACAACATCAAATGAAAAATCCGCTAAACTATTCACGTTTAAATATTCAATATAATCTCGAAAATTCAAAATACTTGCAAAATGATGCACGTATGTGCATGAGTGTCGGCCAGTGATCAGGTGGTCACAATTCAGACTCCGTTGGCATATTTTTATACATATGCGATTAAAGTGGGGTAATTAATTGTCAAAACATCGCTCTGGCCTCTCAACGTCATTATTAATAGTTGTGCCGAAATGATAACTCTAAGATTACAGATTTTACAGATTGTTTCACTTCATAACATATCCTGTACCTACGCTGAAATTCATTAATATCTCCGCTTACGCACGTGTAGTTATGTACAATAAGTATAAAATATCAACTTTTACCAATGAGAAATTGAATGTCTGCCCAACACTTGCTAGCACCATTTTCTGAACTCACTGACATTATTTCCTTCCGATACTCATATTTACCAGGTCTATTTAAAGAAGAAATGATGTAAATTCAACCTCGACCACAAAACTTTCGGCCAAATTTTAGTCCATCCCGGCTTGTATAGGCCTAACCCGAATTACGCCTCTAAATACTACTGGTCGACTTATACGCCAGGACTACTTATCTGCCAGCATATGCGGTAAATTACGGATCCGACAGGATCGAAACCAATCCCAGTTTTTATTCCGAGGGAACATGTTTCGCTGTCCGTCATGAGAGGCAGTATTGGGGACCGATTCTCCGAATGGAAGAATTACTGCAGTAAAGGAAGACGGAGAGAAGAAGGGAACATAAGAAATTGATATTGGAGGGGAGGATGAGATGAGGGGATTTTATTGGGGAGGGGAGGATAAAGGGAATCAGATGAGAGGACGGAATGGATTTGGACTGGAATGAGAATATCGTGGAAAACGCTCGAGTGCGCTTGACCAATGGATGGACGGAGATATCCGAGGAAATTTTCGATTTTGGTATTTGACTGGATTAGAAGGATTGGAGAAACGGCGATGAGGGATGGGAAAGGATCGCTGTGGAAGATCGCGGTTAAGCCAAAGCAATGATAAAAAAGAAACTAAGTTACGTATAATAGGATCCGGGAGATTGGACGACCAACCTTTTCACTTATAATGTTTGAGATATTTTCGGTTATAACAGCACCTTCGGCGTTTCCTTCCGGAAGTTTTACAACCTCAAATCAAACAAAATATAAGAGTACCTTTTTACGACTATGACGATAAAATCATAATCTAAAGGTATTTGAATAGAAGAATGAATAATCAAAAGCAAACATTTAATAAGAAACTTTGACATAGATTTTCTCATACTTTTCCTCTGAATTTACGAAATCTGAATTTTTAACATAAATATTTCGTAGAAGTAGACTAGAATTGCATTAATAACTAGTAAATTTAGTTGAAAAATAGAAGCCAAAGAAGCAAATTTAATTTTTATAGTGAGGATCGTCTTGAGTTCAAATACTACTTCAACATTCAGAAGCATTAATATATTATTATAAACATCCATCATCCATCTTCTCGATATTTCAACAAACACTTATTGAACTTTTGTGGAACATAATTTGGGAGATATTTTTCTAAATAATGGAAAGGAATTAAACTTAGCACGGATAGCCTTGCGGCTGGAAACCCAAGGAGAAAAAGGAGTGGAAAAAAATAAATAAATAAACTTATGTTAGATTCCCAGTCATGTAGTCATTTTAAACTTCTCTTTAATCGTGGATTTCAAGGCGCACACCACTATCTGCAAAAGTTTAACACTTTTCCCTCATCCTTGTTATATCCTAAGAGGGAATTCCTCAAAACATCGCTTTGTGAGTCGGCTGCCTCGATGAGGACATCTGGTGTTGGTTGGTACCACTATGCTTAGCGCCGTTTGCTTTGCTCACAAAGCTTCACTTTAACATAGTAAGACTGAGTCAAAATGGTAGTTTGGTGGTTAGAATACCTGAAGGTGAAAGACCTCGATTCCCTGCCATGGCGATTTTTTACTTCTGTTTCTCCATTTTTATAGAGTTTGTTCCATTTGTTTTATAGTTTTGTTTCATGTAAGAAAATAGAAAATAGCGATTAATATATAAGATGATAAATGCTAGAACATAAAGCGTTTATTTCAAAGGGAGCAGTACGATCAAGTTGTATTTTGTGTCAGAAATAAAAAGAAGTGTCCCGCGTAACTTTCCTTAAAATTCCTTTAAATATATATAGTTTAGTTCTAGAACAATAATTTTCATCTTTTTAATTTGTGATTGTGTAGTTTAAGAGAAAGTAGCTGAAATAATTCTACTACCTGAACGACGTGTGCGAGCATTTTCGCAGAAATGCATTCTGTCGATTATATTTATCTGTAATGAATTTTTCAAATAAATAGACCTAATAAAAATAAATATATTATGATTTGAAAAAGGAGATTATAAGGATCTACGATCTGGAGCATGATCTCATGTGATGGAACTATAGATTATATTTAACATATATTTACTTTAACCTTTGGATTAATATACGGAAAAAGAGTAATTTATCGCTTCATTCGGAGTTAATATTTGCAGTGACTATGCTGGGGTGCCTCTGACGCAAATAGTGCACCCTTATCAATATAAATTTACATATTAATGAAACTGAGAACAATGATCAGCGTCGTCTCACGTCATAATAATAATAAAGCGTCTTTATTTACGGGCGAGATTGAGACTAATTAGTCTCTTCTTACATCTAACCTTTAACTTAACTTCTTACACCTAACCCTAACGTCATCGCCATCCCCATAATACAAACATGTTTTCTCAAACTGTAAAAACGGAGGGAAAGAAGGGTTAGGGAGAAGATGAGGGGGGTTAACCCGAGGAAGTAATAGAGGAGGAGATAGGGATAAGGAGATGATAGATCCTACCAAAAATTGGCAATATCTTGCATAAACTACTTCTAGTCATACTGTCATTGCTTTAATTTCCCCCATTGTATTCATTCGAAACAATTTTCTAATTGTTAAAGGCAAAAGTGACTTGATTTATCACGAAATCTTCAATATGCTGTTCGCTTTTCATTAATTGCGATATACCTATATTTGAAGTTCTAGACTGTCTTTCCTGCTTATAATTAGAATG
>KZ308734.1:67896-83015 GCA_000376725.2 Ladona fulva
ACGTATCGCCTTACGCTGCACTTTCTCGAGTTCGCGAGAGTTCGTTTCATCCGCTGGGTCCCATATACTCGCCGCATATTCCAGATGGGGCCTAACTAACGTAAAATAGCATCGCTCTCTAACCTTTTCATCGCATCTACCTACAATACGCTTTATAAAACCGAGCTTTTTAGTTGCTTTACCGCATATTTTTCGAATGTGTGTGCTCCAGTTTAAGTTAGATCCAGATTCAGTCGTCTTCATCCTCTTTTTTTGTCACGTTACCTTGTGTAATCATCGTGGACCCTTTGTGTGATTCCACTAAAAAGAGTGGAATTGCACAAAGTGTCTAGTCTTATTTCCGTTATGGATAAATTCCACAAGGTAACGCCTGAAACCATTTTATTAATCATGGACCCATTAGGTTATTAGAATTTTCCTCTCCTAAGCCTCGCTCCCTCGTAATTATGTATAGTTATTCCGCCCATAAATGTTTTTAGGCTACTTCTTCATCTAGATCAAAACCAACACAAGTTAATAATAAGTTATTTCGCCACCTCTCTTTATACATCATGTACACTGCTCTACTAATCGAGAGAGATCCGTTTTTTCAGTCTTCCAGTTTTCCCTCATCCACAAATTGTCAAAAATCTTTGTTTCCTTTGGGCCTAACATTGACTACCTTCGCCCATCTGACATGGACACTTGGCTTCTCTCTTCTTTTCCTCCATTTCGACAACTTGCAATTAATTTTTCGACGATCACTCCATTAGTAGTCCTCTGCATCATATTCCGTCATACTTCAGAACAATATTTTCAGGATTCCCTTTTCAATTACCTAAGACATAGTTTCTTTTCTTTTGCAAACCACCTTACGCCCGAGAAATGTCAAACAACCACCAACCGCGTAAAATATATCGCGTAGCGCAATTACTTCCAATTATATCAAATTTTCGGTAACTCTGGGGGGTCGTGGCCAACACTATAAGAAGCCAGTGATCGAAGATATAATTCCTCTGCAGATCACCTACCATGAAGTATAAATACTTAAACTATTTTACGACCCCAATGCTTACATTGCGTAAACTGACATTTCTTCCACCTCATCTTATCTCCTTTCCTCTCTTATGGCCAACAACTCAGTTTTTAATTCTATAATTTAAGTTCTGATATTATTCAATAAAGCTGGAAGAAAGAGGTGCCAACTATATCGATGAGTTTCAATCCCAAAAAAATAAAATTCAAATTACTAATTAAAGTAAGATTTAGCTTTTATTAAATATTCAATACACTATATCTGCAAACATTCATTGGTTCTCTGCTTCGACTTAAACAACTGTTTAGATAGGATGCATACTCTCAAGGATAAATTTGATCTGTAAAACCAGTGCTGTGGATTAGATGTTTACAACACTCCAAGAGTCGTTTCGTCGATGATTCGCGCATTGCCCTATGAGACCGAAACAGGAATCGAGGGAAAGAAATAGATTCACCGGCCTATTGTGTTAATCCGTGTCCTTTGCCTTGTTTCCTGCTTCGGACTCAGAGGGTAAGGCGCTAACCACCGACGAAACGGCTCTTCAAGTGTTTTAAACCTGTAATTCATTAACAGTAGTGTTCTCGTGTCTCTTTCCTGGGGAGTCAGGTCGCCTAAATTCGATTCCGACTACTTTGTTTTCCAGCCCTCGACTCTGACCCGACTCCCCAAAAGCAAACTTAATATATAGATTCATTTAAGTAAACAATCTGAATACCTAAGAATACCTCTGAATATCTAATACAACACGACCATATATACTAAATAGTGGTACATACGTTGTATTATTAACAGGTTTATTGAAAATTAGCTATAAAAAAGCATAGCATAAATTTAATCATCTTTCATTGATCCCCTCGGATTTAAGAAAGGTGGACTTCGCACTAAGTATGCCCCTATTTTCTCCTTAAGAACCCTTCAGTCTATTAGGGAGATTCGAAGTTGGTAAATTTTAACCTATTCCATACTAAATCGATTCACTCAAAATCTAACCGACTTCACAGCCATGAGTGGATTTCGTTATTTTTTACTTATAGATATTTAGGCTATTCAAAAGCCCAATAATGTACGATTTGTTTGCAAACAACGTTCCAGGACCCTCAACTTTTTAAAGAAAAAGAAAGAAAACACGATTTTTTACCACTCAAATAGTTCGCCTTTCCTTTCTCCTTTAATAGAACTCTATCACGAAGTCACAGACCAAGCAGTCCTTTCGGTCATAATTTTTCATTGAGTATTTTATCCTCACCAAACTTTCAATCTAATAAATGTTTTTAGTGAATACCTCAGTAAGGTTTTTGCGAACTGAAAACTTCATAATTCATGATAAATTCATGTAAATATTAAAACCTTTATGTTAATATTAAAACTGGTACGTAAATATGTCGAAGAGGTTAACAACCCCAATAAAATACGAGTAACACGGCGTGAAGGCTAAGTTGATTTCCGAGCAACAGCAACCCCGACACTTGCTTCCCACGGACATTTACACAAAAATATGTTATGGCATTTTGCCCTCAATTTCTTTCTAGAGTTACATTTATCTACCTACGATAATTTTTCACGTACGTACTGACACACGTCGCCTCTTTTCATGGAGGAAATGATATTTCACTTATAGCCTTACATCATCCCCTACTAAACGCTTAAAGGCGGCCTTGAATGCTACATATATAGATGCAGATTAAACAAATACAGCCAAGATGAAACATTAAGACATACATATATACATAAATTCACTGGACGCAAATGTTCTACGGATGCAAATGCCCGGAACGCAACTGTCCGAGGGACCCAAGTAACCTAGGGACACTATCATCCCGGATACAGTTATCCGTCACAGAGGAAACTCAACCCAAGAAGCATCAACAAATAATTTGCACCTTAATGCATTTCGTCCCTTATGGAGACATCCTAAGGAAATATATTAATCAATAGTGAGGAATTTTGCCATCAGTTTGGTCTTATATCATGTGACAGTTATCCGTGTTACGCAAATGTCCTGGACCCTAATTTCTGAAACGCAATTGTCTAGAATGCAATTTCCCTAGTATCACCCTAGGGCAGTAACTACCTACCAAGAGGGGTCAACTCTAATTTTCGAAAGTATTCAAATATAAGTAAAAAAGAATGACAATGAACAAGATGACCAGCTAAACAGAGCAAATATTACTCTCGAAATAATGCCAAACATCTGCCAGTATTTTGACCACCGAGAAAATTTAATAAATAGTATTTCGTATTCCTCAGCTTCTTAGATTGGAGAGTAATCTAACTCATTTTACCTAGCCTTCAGCGAGTTTTGCATCTCAAATCACATCTACTCTATTATCCGTGCCATTCCAATATTTCACTGCTATAAAGAATAAGAACAGCAACGAAAAATACTTCCATAGATCAAACCGAAGATATATATATGCTGGTAATTATCGTACCTAACATGTAATATAAAATTCTAATACTACACGGAGGGCTCTCAATCATCAAGGTTCGAAAGACTTCAAATGACCGGGCTCCCGGATAGCCAAGTGGGCAACGCGTTCGACTTCCGTGAAAGCGGTCCCGGATTCGATTCCCGGTGGGGGCCTGTCGAAGCTGTCGAAGCTGTCGAAGCACTTTTAACAAAACTACTACTTCAAGTAACTATATATCCGTAAATCTATCCCCTAAAACGTGTTCTGAATAGTGATATATTTATTCAATCTTGTCCTTTATAACAACTGTAACTTTGGTCGTACTGCTGAGAATGTCATTTCGATCATAAATAACATTTTTATCGAGGGAAATATCAATATAAAAGGAATATAGAAAGGCGTAAAATATTTTAGAAATATGTTGTAAGGAAAAAAGGTCTAGACGTCTTTAAATAGTTATGATCCTAAGTTATGACCCTTAATAGGAGGAAAAGGTGACAAGCTCAAATTTTTCTACATAGAGGATATAACATAGCTTAATAGGGCGCGAATACTGTAAAACATATCCAAAATATGTACTAGCCTAAAATTTTATTGTTACTAAAAACATTTTATTTCAAATAAATAATGGAATATTTTCACAGTATGTCGCTTTATTTAATTCATTATATTCTAATTTCCAGCGAGAACAACTCTTAACATTGTCCAAGACGCAACTCGTTGAGGCAGAAAGGGTCCGAATATCGATTTGAAAGAACTGTATCGTCTCCTTGTTCGAAACGCACGTGTGGAGGGATTTTTCGCCCTCTAAAGCGCTCATCCCCTGCCCATGCAGAATGCAGTTCTCCAGAAGAATCTTCCCCTACGTGCGTTTATGCGTCGCGATTGGCCAAATCATCCTCACACAAGCGCCCAGAGTGACAAGAACGAATATGACAGTCCTTTCTGTGACATCCGCTTGTCATTTTCCGCCGCTCTGTCTTCTTCGCCCCATTCCAACCTCCCCATCTGTGACGTGCCATTGCTTCGCGGGCGACGGAGTGATGTATTGAGGGGAAGGGCTTACACACGAAATACATTCAAATTAGGATAAGGAGCGTTGAAATCATTATATAGAGTTGATTGAGTCTCAAGCACACGGATTTTCAAATACCTGATAAATAGAAAACAAAGAAATTTCAAGTAATGTAGAGCATACTAAGAAATAGTTTCTTAGTCGCTAATTGGCGATGACGTAGCTCTTGGTGATGGGCATAGCTCCAAAGTGATTAAAACCTTTTTAATTTTACGTGGTACGATAATTACCACGCTTAATTTTGCAAGATATCGCAAAACCCTCAAAATTTCATAGAATAATAAGATATACATAAGGCAGATTATTAATTCCTTTCATTCTCATTTTAGGCTATTTGATTTTACAATAACAGATGCGAACAAATAATCCATGGGATATTTTTAATAATTATGATTTAGTCATTTAAATGATAAATTTAGACAGGAACTCTTCAACGTTTAGTTAGCGGCGAAGTTAACACGGCTTACTATAAATCGAGCTACTGAGGAATAAAACTTAATTTAACAGCATGAAAAAAGTTTATAGAAATCCAGATATTTTTAATTCGTGAATCTGTTCTTTATTCTTTAAAAATACTCAAACCGCACGATTCGTAAGTTCTGCATTTCTTCGTTGCAATTTTCGGGATAATATAGCAATGAATACATTATGATCGCAAAATTACAAACAGTAAAATACGGGCGAAACTTGAATGAAGATTTGAAGTGAATCTTTTTGGCACAAAGAATCAGATAATTGATTCGATTTTCACCTGCTGTCAGCTGTCACCGAGTCACAGCTACAAATGAAGTTTAAGAGACTTAGGTATCTAAGGTTGTAAGGCTCCCATGGCTATAAGGTAGCTAAGAAGCTCTTGTAGAGTAGGAGATGTTCTTCCAAAGGAATGATGAAATGAATGCTGAAGACTGACATGTGTCATCCGACCGTGGATTAGAGAATACGTGTTTTAGACATACGTCCTTTGTTTGGAATATGAAACCTTACATGGCCAGTAGTAGAATGATGCAAATGGTAAAAATGTGTGATAATAAGTTATATAAAAGAAATAAAAATAACAAGATGGTATCTAGCTAGCTAGCCATCTTAATTAGAACTAACCTGCTCCTAACAATAGTTTAACTGTTTTCTTGTAACTTTCAAAGTAGTTTCCAGAGTTATTTTTAGTATTCTGTTTAGCTATCTACAATAAAAATTAAATTCTCCGATAAGAAGATAGAGAAACTCCTTGGTATAAGGTATCATTAGAGGATAATCATTATTTTTCCAGCCATATATAGGAAACTTTTGCATAAAATATTTATAACCTCAAGCTCTCAAAGTTACTGCAGAAGCATCTTTCAGTACTTACATAGCCTTTGAATAATCAGCGAAGCTATTATCTTGCAGAAAATACATCTCAGCAACCTTCCTATATATTAGAACTTGTCGTAAAAACACAAGGGGCAGCAGTAACAAATCAAATTGAAATAATAACAACTGGTGTTGATTCCTATCGCGCATTCAAATCAGATCATATTTTATATAATTTTCTTTCTTATATAAATCCACGAATTCTTTGTTAAATATCTAAAGACAAAGCATATAATTGTATTAGTAAGAGTCTTAGGTCTTAAATTAAAAAAGAATCCTTAATTGATAGAAGCTCATATAGCTCATTTGTGAAATTAGAATTGATGAGTACATTCTGCCTCATTGGCTTCGGAATAATTCGAAAAACACATCTGAAAGAAAATGTAACGATGCGCATTCTATTAACATCTTCTTCAAATAAATGCATGATGTAATTTTCTTCGCTTGAAATAAATACAGTATTTTCCGATGCTCGATACTGTGTTACTCTTCAACTCGGATACAGATTCTTAGAACTGCAAAAGGTCTGTGTTCGAAGAAATCTATCGATCTTCCGACTCAAAAGAAGCATTTTAGTGATTTCACCACACAACTTGTTACATGGATTCTTACGATTTTTTTACCAAAATATGTCGAAAATTTTCTTCGCAGAATATTACGACTATGTTAAAGTTAGTGTGCTCTTTTTTCTCGTTTACCAGGAAACAAATCTGAGAAACTCGTAACCCATTATTAATAATGATAATGAAAATTTATTGGACGAATTTTCGTTTCATATATCATTCTTACAATCAAACTTTTTGAAGCCAAGCCAAGCCCTAACTCGAAGCTAACTCGATTTGAACCTGGGACCCCGGCGTTGCTAAGCTAACACGCCAACCGCTACACCGAGTCCGGCGATAAAGAGGGTGATAAGGCCATACATTCGCATGCTGTTTATTAATATCCTGAAGGTTGCTTACTTCTACTGCGAGACGAGAAGTACAAATAGCAAAGATTCGTATACGAAACGAATCTGCGTTTGTATTAAAAGCACAAGACATCTTGGCCAATTTGTAGTTTATTGTACAAACTATTTCTTAGAGGAAGGACAATTCTCATCATTGTGATAATGCCCGCTTTACTTAGATTCTACGTTAGTAAATAGCTGTTTCTATTAAAAGATTGTCTCTCGGGCGTAACTTTGTGGAAATTTTCATCATATTTTTCTGTATTATATTTGCTCTTTCTATTATTTTACTGCTAGAAAATAGAAACTTTTTTATGGATTTATTTTTATTGCCATTAAAATACTACCATTAAAAATGACTCCAAGTTAAGTGGAAGATAAATGAGTTATATTTCCTTAAGCTTCGTCCTTAGCTCTCTGGGAGGTGATGCAAAGAGCAGTTTCTAGACTTTGAAAATTAAGTATGGTTTTTATTGTCTTACGTTTGGAATGTTTACCTAACAATAAGAATCAAATTTTCGGGAATACTTCGCTTAATTCACTTTGTAAAATAACTTAACCTAATAAGAGATTTCAAGTAGAAATTTCTCTAGCTAATTGTTAAATATTGATCGTCGCCGATATATTTTGCTTTTATGTGCTTACTAATTGCTCACTAGAGTTGTGATTAAATAATCCTCTAATACGGTTTACCTCATATATTATGATACCCCAGAATGAAAAAAACATTTGACTCTCACCGTCTACAAAGGAATTTCTAAAGCGAATATGTGCTTTCGATGCAGTCCAAGCGAGTAGATAGTAAAATGAAAACCCTATATAACTATACATTTTATCATAGCATTCAATGAGAAGTGGCCAGAGCTCCCGAATAGTCGAGCGGGCAGCTTGTTTGACTTTGGTGGAAGCGACCCCGGGTTCGATTCCCGGTGGGAGCCCACGTGCGAAATTACCTCAGTTGCGAAGCACTTTGCGCAATACTACTACTGCTTGGAGTGACTAGGATGAATGCCCTTACTCAGCATCAGTCATACCTCATAACGCAGTGGGTTTCGTATCATCACATCCGTGAATAATGCTGTTATGGAACCAAATGAAAGATAGATTTACTCTATCTTCTATCAAAAGACAAATGAAAAATATCCCCATAGCCAAATCAAGACGTTTCAGGAAGCAATTCTGTATTACGAAGGAAAACTAAAGTTTAGCTCCTTATCTTTCAAAGGTCTCTCTAAATTTCCTTTTAATTTCAGTCTTTACAAGGTAGACCATTTAGCTGAAGCGTTATTTCTTCAATTTCAACAAATAAGTACTTCAACGGAGGTGGCAATTCATCATCCGCAAGGTACCTTTTCCGGATTGAACATTCGAAAAAGCGAAAGAAGATACCCACGTGAAAAATATTAATAAAAAGTACCGGTAAGGGCTTTCTCGATCGAACGCTGTTCTAAGTTACGATAACTCTCGCAGCAAGGGTTTATTTTATTCATCAGAGAAAGATGAGTAAATTATAATTGCCGGAGAGGGAAAGGGCAAAATCTGGAGCAAGAGAATCGCGATCCGATATGAGAAGTCGATGAATGGGGATTGTGGTTTGCATGTAAGAGGAGGAAGGCTATCGAACGGCGCTCTTGAGTGAGATGTCTGTGCGGGGGCGGAGGAGAGGAACGTGTCGTATCAGCGATTATCCCCCTTGTAGACTGCTGCTGCAGAGAGGGGCTGTGCGTGCCGCGTACCCAAGCGCGGCATTGGAGCATCCGCGGAGCAGGCAAGACCACGATCCAGGGTTATGCTGGTATAGACAAGGGAAGGCTAACACTTACCAACATTTATACACCACGATATGTACACACTCAAACTTCGAGGTGCACTAAACAGTACTTCCTCTGAAATCGATGAAGGCGTGATTTCGTGGAAAGACATCGCAAAATAAAAAGACAGAAGATTTAGGGATACTCAGGTAGAAGATGCAAGAACGCTTGCGAAACCGGTCGTGCAGTAAAATTTCTGTGAAAAAGTACTAAGTCTGTTTACTTAGTACTTCATTTAGTCACAACCCGATTTCAAATCGATGAATAGTATAACGCTAGGGTTAAAATTAAAATGTTATTATATCAGTAACGAAATGTTATTATATCAGTAACCTTGAAACAATCAATTACGCCGAGAAAAATAGCTCGCTTTACTTTTGGATGTTATACGCCACTCAAAAAACTTTAACCTTTATGGACTGTTACGATTTCCGAGTTCCAGTTCTAAGAATGTCTAAGGAGAGACTTTCAGGAGAATGTTTGGATGCATTATCATAGCCATTCAAAATTCGATTTTAAAGTGATGTTCTTTATCTACGCTCAGAAAAATGCATTATTAACTATTATGTATAACTGATTAAGAGAATAATTCAAGCTTGAAAGGGTTAAAGCCCATAGGATAGAAAAAACTGCCCTATACCCCCGAAAACCATGGTCCATACGTTGAAATGTCTTTTTCTATTTTCTCTCCTATTAATTTCTCTATCTTTTACATACTATTACATTGAAAATTATGTTTAATAAGATGACTAGCGCGCTCGCTTATGGTATACATTCTACTAAAGATATGCTGCGAGAAAAACGCTAAATTAATTATGCACACTTTTAACTAGCTATTTTGTTTGGAACACGGAATTCTGATGGCTCTATCCTTCAGTTATTTATTCTTCACTTAAGAAATACGGCTCCAGAGTAAATGAATGTGGATTCTGTTCATTAGTCATAATGAATAATGATAATTAACGTCAATCATGGCATCCCAATTCCATCGCCATAATAAAATATTAGCACAAAAGGTTAGCCATCCAAGTCTTATACCCTTCCGTCAACTGATCAATCTTTCCACATCATCTTCTCCTAAATAATCTCGTCTTATATCAAGTTCAATTCTAATTATTTTTCCCATCTTTATGGTGCTTAACATTCCCTTTCCCCTCCTAACTCTCTTATCGTTTTCTCTTTCCAACTAGTATTTTCAACCCACGTACACATTTTACACAATTTAAGTTTCTTACCTATGCCTTTACCATGTCGATGGTTATTTAGTGTGTCCATATAACGTTTATATTTAATACCACAGCCAGAATGAAACATTTCTTTGTTCTTAACCTCAGTAAGACAGAGGAAAACATTAATTTTTTTGACAATGCAGGCGAATCCGTTATATCAACGACGACCTTTTTTACGATGTAATTCATGAACAACGTAATAATGATCATGGACCTCTTACAGATATTTTAATTCAGAGACGTCTTTGCTGGTATCAGCCGCATATTTGTTGGCAATAGAATTATCGCTGCACGATCTTTGACAGCTGAGACCATTTTGTACATATGATCCTCCACCGGGAATCGAACTGCTTTTTCCAAATGCGAACGCCCTACCCATTTGTCTATCAGGGAGCCCGTGCATCACTTACCCACAGTCAGACCAAAGTTCTTCAATTACCTTTGAAATTATGAAATACACAGAGATTATGGAGTTGAACAATGATTTTCATTAAATTAGGATGGTTGCGGAACATCCCCAGCGAATGAATCTTGAGAAATGAGATTGGCAGAGAACGAACTCGCCTCATGGAAACGTAATCGACCTATATTTTAGTTGATGGAGTGGTGGAACTGAGATCTATGGAAGTTGTGAGTACATGTGATACTCCTCTCTTCACTTTCCATGAACATATGAAAAGGTGGTATGACATGGAAGCTGCGAGAATCGTCCTTAATCCGATATTCCACTAAAATTTCCGATGGAAAATTGGAACTTGGATTCGTTTATTGAGTCATGTTAGCATAGAGAATGGTGTTAGCTACAATGATACATGCGTGGAAAATAAAGAAATAATACTCGTCTAAGAGCAGCAAATAAGCTCTGAGAGAGAGAGCGTGCGTAATAAGTACGAAATGAGTTGGTGGAGTTGGTGTGGATACGTAAAATATAAATATTTATACAAATAAATGGCCTCTCTTTCGTAGCGCAGCAACGCAGGTAAAACAGGTTAAGTTAAGCTGGTAATACATGGGCGAAACGGTATGAAATGGTAGTTTAGTCGACACTACGATTCTACCGCCTATTATTACTCCGACTCATTTTCACGGACTGGGTCCACCTGTAGCCTTCCCGAAAAATGGCGGCAGGTAAATTGCCGTTGTTGGGAATCGAACCACAGCCCTCGGCGTAACAAATGAGGGCCTTCAGCGCTACGCCCCCGAGGCCACAAGACGGATGTATGAAGCTATTAACTTTCCTAAACCAAAGGGAAAAGAGTTTTATATGAACGTATATATTTAAATAACTGGATATCCAAATCGATATGACTAAAAATCAGGGATCTAATTAAATTCGGTTTCGTTCCATAAGTAATATCAAAACGAAATGTTCAATTTATCATCATGTATCACCAAGGATACATAAATATTAAATTGGTCTTAAAGTGCACAACAGAAGAGCTCAAAGATAATTAGGTCTTGAAGATGCAAGATAAAAATATTTGCTCTAATAGGCATAGTTGATTATATCGTTTCATAATTATTATTTATTATTCATAATTATTATGTCACATTTTATGGGAAACATTTTCCAAGATATGCATGGCTCAAATCTTTTACCATACATATCTTTTCAAATCAATCCATCATTTCATGTTTACCTACATCATCATCTCATTCTTCACAAGGCCATCAATCAGATGAAAAGCCCACATAGCCTTCTCTACTTTATCAAAATATTTAAATGTAAATGTAAACATACATAATACAATCCGGCCAAAAATCAAGTGGCATGTTTGGAATTATGTCTATGTCTATGTGAGTACCCTGCAAGCCGCCTTTCGGCGTGTGGAAGGGGGTGCATGCACCATGACTCGATTAATCGATTATTTTCGGGTATCGTTCGCGGAAAAAATGAGTTCTTGAATCCATTGGTTCTGGCATCTATTCCTCTGATCTTTCTCGCATTATCAGAACGGCCTATGTAGCATGGTGAACGCATTATATCTGCTACATCATCTCTGAACGTGCTTTCTCTGAATTTATCCAGTAAATTGATCTTTTGTTGAAATCATCTAACTTCCAAAGATTCCCATTTGCGTCCTGGAGCATCTGAGTGACGCTCACTGATTTATCGTAGCAATTCTTCACAAAACGTATCGCCTTTCGCTGCACCTTTTCTAATTCTTTAATACAACACTTATCGGCAGGGTCCCATACACTACACGCATACTCAAGATGAGGTCTAACTAACCCAAGATAACATCGCTAGCGAACTTTTTCGTCGCTCCGACCGACTATTCTCTTTACGAGGCCGAGTTTTTTAAGTGCTTTTCCGCATATATTATGGATGTGAGTACTCCATGTTAAGTTATTCGTGAGAGTTACTCCAAGATATTTCACTGGCTCTATTGGAGTGACGTTCGCAATTTTCCAATCAGTCGGGACTTTACCTTCACTCTTTGACTTATTAAATATTACTTAAAAAAAGGTGCTACATTTTCCGCAACCTCCTTGAATATCCGAGCTGGTATGTCTTCAGGACCAGGAGCTTTATTAGGTTTAATCTGTCGCAGTAGATTAATGATGCCGTGTTCCCTGAAGATGATATTCGACATCGTTTCAGGCCTATCAACTTCCGCTAGATTATGTGATGTACTATTAGAAGTGAAAACGCTTCGGAAGAAATCATTTAAGATATTTATAATTATAGCAATAATTATAAAAGCACTCGTTGCTTAGAAATTTAAAACCATAATTTTTCAGATTTCCTTAAGAATATAAAAGTTGCAAAATAAAAGATTAATGCAATCGAAATGTAAAGGTAAGACAACTATGAAAGACAAAATGAAAACACAATTTTGATGGGTAATCTTTCTCTCAAGGTCAGCGTTTAAGAAACTATCCTTACTCAAATTATCCATCATATCCATTAAAAAATCAGTTCCAAGTGGTATAGACATCGTCCATGGTTATCAGTAATTAAATAACTTTAATTTCGTTTGAAGCCGTTCTGAAGCGAAAATAACAAACTCTCTAACGTCATAGCCCAAGTTCTCCGTGGTTCTGTAGTTTTCATATGCGGAGACCGTGTAATTCTGGGGCTTTGTGAATTGTGTAGCCGATGCTATCAGTAGGTCTTCACTGGTTTTTCACTCGACCTTTCTTCGAGGATGTTTTCAGTCAATGAAGCATTTACCAAAGGAAAACATTTCTCGACAGTTCTTAATCCTATAAATACTGCATCATGTCAAGCATATTCTTTTCGTAGAGTCCTATTGTTCTAAATTTTTCTGGAATTTCTTATGGCAGAACTAATAAACAATGCTTAGAAATGTGTAAAGTGGCTCTCATAACTTCACCGAATAGTGCTATTTTCGTCAAACTGTCTTGCTTGTTTCCTTTAATCGTTTACCTTTTAAAATTGTGGCTGATATTGAAAAGGTAAAAATTCGAGTACGTCTTACCTTTTAAATGTAATTATTAACATAATCTAAGAATGCAAGTTGTCTCTGTTAGAAAGATTGAGGAAGTCGATGAAAAGCGGAACGATAACTTGTGGGATAAGAAATACCAGAATTTCTACTTAGAATTTTATATTTAAATATAATTCATTAAAGGTGCATCGTTTCGTAACAGGTTATAATACATTTCAGTATGGTAACGGAGTAGAGAGAAAATGAATGAAGTTGCCCCTTAGAACCCAGAGAAGAGGCTGATGGGTAATGAATTTTGTAAAACTTAATAGGGAAGTCCAGTAAATTGCCTCATCGGCTGCACCAAAAAGACTACAGAAATTCATTGCCCTGATCTGTTTGAGACTGAACGAAGTGAGAGAGATTGTGGTCGAATCGGAATACTATTTCTATGCACATAGAAATAGTGGGGTTTAAAGGAGTAGATATAGCGAAGTAATTAAGAGAGAGATGCATAATCATTACTCCAACAGGAATGGAGATGAAATATATGATATTTTAAATAATTTATAAAATAAATACCGTTAGAAGAAATATTTTGATGGGATAAATATGAAAATTTGAAAGCTACTCACCTGCACGAGGGGTATTAAATCAAAATAAGATTTCGATAGAAAACATGCTTTACCGAGGCAGAGGAGAGAAATTTAAGAATAGGTAAATCCACGATTATTTAGCAGACAATAAGATCCATTCTGTGTTAAATAAATGAATATCTTAGCAATCAGTTGACAAAAGATTAAAAAGAATAGACTGGACACCAGATGTAGTTTTAAAAAATATAGGAAACCTCCAATTTAAACCTCGCAATCCTTAATAATAATGTTATAACATAAATCATATTCAATGACAATACAAACATATTCGCAACGACATTATTAAATGCTAAATATAATCTTTCTCTAATGACGTGTATATTTCTTGAATGCCGATATTGTTCATTTCTCTAAATAGTTATGCTAAAATCACTGACGGAAGACGGATATTTGACCTTTTGAAAGTTTTACAAAGATATATCCCTTTATCCAGCGATTCTTTTCAGTTTCCTCCCGACATATTCACTGCCTGCATATGTCAGGACCAGCAGTCGATAGATTGAATTGTTATGATCATTTCAGACGAGAGTACTCGTGCTCAGTGAGGTCTTCATTTGAGTTCTCTGCGATATAATTCACTTGACCTGAATGTGGAGGGGTCGAAGGACTTGGTAGTGACTGAGGATTAGGGGGGAGGGGGAAGATGGGGGCTGGGGAAAGGGCTTTTCATGCTGCGGCTTCTGCGAATCCTTACAAGGGTCTAAGGGTTGCCCGCAGTCGATCCTCTCCAACGGAGAATAATATTTGTATTCGTAAATCGGCGTCGATCGAAGAAGAGGTCGCGCCCTCGTGTGTGCCCTTCGCGGCTCCGAGTCCTTTGGCAGCGCCCAAATCGCCGTGAGAAGATGGACGACGGCAGCGAATTGCTTCCCATTGATAAGCAAGAAACGGCATTTGATGGATTTCACCTGTCATCGTGTGATAGGTCGTGAGACTGAGGGCCGGAGAATCAGAAGTTTCCGCATGATAGGTACTGTCCCCGTGTCTCCCGCGATCTTAGTAACAGGATAACAGATTAACAAATTTAAGTGACGTGAGTCTAGCGACAAGCTAACTTATTACAATTTATAATTTAAAATATTACTATATACTCGTATTTATTTCTGAAAATTCCCGGAAAGTTTAGAATTGTAGAAATTACCAAAATAACAACATAATGATTTAAAATATTTATTACGTCATACTATACTATAAATATACAATTATGTAATTTTTAATTTACTTT